>CM076405.1:23220139-23491316 GCA_038363315.1 Mugilogobius chulae | reverse complement strand
TCAGATACTCAATATTGTTTGACATAAATAGAAATGACAGTTGTGTTCTTTTTTCACACTGCATTTTTGTTATTTGTTTATTTTATCATTAAGTTTTTTAATGGCCCGTACTGTTTTAGATTAGTACCGTACTCATTAGTAGTTTTATCGCCACACCTGCAATCAGTGTTTCTACCTAACTGATAAAAATATGTTGTTAATCCTAAACAAACTTTATTAAAGTGGTAAGTGTAGCTAATAGTTACTTTTACTTGTATCAGCGAGACGTGTAATCACTGATGATCCCAAGTATCTACTTAAGTATCAGTGTATAGTACTACAGTAAGTACGCAGTAACTACTGAGTATGTTATGCCAGTAACTTGTCTGGTACATAGTACCATCTAGTAAGGTACCCAAGGTGAAGTCCGATTTGTTAAGTGACCGCTTAGCAGGTAAGTCAACCAGGTGGAGATCTTGTTTACATGGTACTTAGCCGTCGGGTATGTACCCTTACTGCTGTCTCAGTTCATTGCTTGTTGATAGTATCCTGACTGTTCAATAGGTACTTATAGTTAGTACCTCGGGGTCAGTGTATATACCCGACAGTAATTGACCGTGAGTAAGAATCCCAGGTGGTATGTAACCCAAGTCTGCTGGTCAATACCAACTCAAAGTTACCGACTCTAGGTCGTAAGTGGTAAGGTACCCAGGGCAGTAAGTACCGAGAGTAAGTACTCAGTAGCTGTCACTGTTCAGTTCTAGTAACTGACATGGTACTTAACTGGTAGGTACCGTGGAGGTCTTTTAAAGTGCTACCAAACTATTTATTAGGGATTTGTATTGAAGTAGAAAAACCTTTAAACAGAATCATAGGATGTATTTTTAGGTGAACACAACCTAAAAAAAAAAAGATAAAATTGATCTCCTCACATCATGCTAGCCTCGGCTCATAGCAGCATATTTCTGAAGTCAGACTTGCAGGACTTTTCTTTTCTCATGTTCATACTGTATGTGTCACCGTGGAGACGACATCTGTGCCCTGCTGCATGCTCCGTAATCACCACGTTTCTATTCAGAGCATATCCGACAGCAGACTCACTGTCCTGTGTGTCTCTGCTTCTGTTTGCTGCAGTGCATACGCGGCCCACGTTAGCTCGCTCTGTCCGGCCTCTTTTAAGTCTGTGAGTGAGATCAGCGACGCAGACTCTGGAGGAAGGGGACAGGAAAAGAAGCTCTGTAGTCCAAGCTGTCGGAGCAGGACATGTGATGTGTTCTTTACCAGATGGGTGTCATACCGCGGTGTGTAGCAGTACCCAAGGGCTCTATGTGCAGGAATAATGAACACCGAACATGCTCCGGATGTGTCAGCGCGCACAACGAAAGGTCATCACCTCATTACACTGCTCATACACTGAACATGTCTGCGTGGGCCTCTCCCATCAGGTTTCCTGATTCTTTAGAAGGGTGAGAACATCGGCAGCAAGTAATGTTAGAATGACAAAAAGAGCTGTTTCTGGCATGATAGGCTTACAAGTTGGTTTACAGTTTGTTCCAACCAATCAGAGAGATTTTTGCCAGTTAACTTTTATTATTTATTAACATTACCCAGATAGCAAAATTTGTTTGGCCAAGTTCTGGCCCACACTTTCAGTTTTCATGGGCCTCGCATCCTGTTGTGAATTATGGCCTTTTAGTGGGCCAGATCTAGCGACGGCATCTCACGCCACATGTGGCTCAGATGCAGCCACACCAGGCTCAGACATGGCCCACACATGGCTGACACACATGTATAGGCTGTACTTCCTGTGTTAAAACCAAAAAAGTGATTGCTTAAATCAAATGAACAAACCCCAGTAGTTTCCACAAAGTTAAATGAAACCGGCTGTCTGCTTTTGTAACAAATGAGAAAAAAATCAGCTGCTGTGTGCTCGCAAATACATCATAATATTCATCTTTTTCACATGAGTCTAACCTGGCTCACGCCAGATGGATGTGTTCAGCTCTAGTTTGAGTTCTTCCACATTATCCATCTGGAATCTCCGTTGAAAGTGTTCGGAAAAAGGTTGGACGTTTAATGAAATACTTTGGGCTGATTGCGCATGCCGATGTATCTTAGCTCACAAAAAAAGGAAAACGGAAAAATCAAAAAGCTTTACCTTGGATAGACAATGAATGCAAAAAATTAATGAAAGAGAGAGATATCCTGCTTCAGAAGGCATTGAAATCTAGCTTGAGCATAGACAGACAAAGATTTACTTCTGCAAGAAATAAAGTTATAAGTACAATGCGTAAGACAAAAGCAAACTTCTTTGTAAATATAATAAATGAAGCAAAAGGTAATAACAAAATTATTTGGAGAAATATTAACAAATTAACTGGGAGGCAAAAGAAAAATACAAACATTGATAAATTGGAAATTAAAATAAATAACATTGTTGTACAGGATCCTCTTACCATTGCAGCAGAAATTAATAGTTATTTTATTCAATCTATTAATGAAATATCTACACAATTTAAGACCTCTGACTGTAAACATTGTCCTGTTGATCCCAACCATAAAGTTTTTAATATTGAAGAAATATCAGAAAGTGAAGTAGTCAGCATGATTAACTCTCTAAGTAATTCTAAGGCAAAGGATTGTTATGGGTTCGACACACATTTTTTAAAGCGGTATAAAGACTCTTTAACTACACCAATTAAACATCTAGTGAATCTGTCTATCCAGCAAAGTGTTGTGCCGTCAGTATGGAAATCAGCTGTGGTCACACCAGTTTTTAAGACTGGAAACAAACATGAAATGGCTAATTATCGACCAATCAGCATTCTCCCTGTAATTTCTAAAGTTGCTGAAAAATGGGTATCTAAACAACTGAATGAATATTTGAACATTTGTAGTACGCCCTTACATCCAATGCAGTTTGGATTTCGAAATTATCATTCTACAGAATCTGCAAACTGTCTTTTTATTGAAAAGGTTAAAGGACTTCTGGACAGCAATAATTTCATAGGTGCTGTTTTTTTAGACCTCAAGAAGGCCTTTGACACAGTCAACCATACAATTCTTTTATCCAAATTGACATATTTTAACTTTTCACAAACAAGTCTGAAATGGTTTGAATCCTATTTATGTAACAGAAAACAATGTGTCTCAGTCTCTGGAATTAAATCGCCATTCCTTCAGTGTCCAGCAGGGGTCCCCCAAGGCAGTATACTTGGGCCTATTTTATTTAGTATGTTTATAAATGATTTACCAAACGTGTGTTTCAATGTCAATGTCCAACTATATGCAGATGATGCTGTAATTTTCACACATGCTAAAAGTACTCAAGAAGTCTCTCAGACTCTGACCACAGCCATGACCCACGTCCAGGACTGGATCAAAGGCTCTTGTTTGCAACTTAACATTAAGAAAACTGTGTGTATGATGTTCACAAAAAAACCAAACGAAATACAGCGCTCCAATATTTTTTTAGATGGAGTAGAACTTAACCTTGTTAAAGAATTCAAATATTTAGGTCTGACATTAGATTCGACTCTGACATTTAAGAAACACATAAAACAACTGACAAAAACAATTACTTTTAATGTGCAAAATTTTAAACACATTAGGCCTTTTATGACACAGCACGCTGCTAAATTATTTTTGCACTCAATGATTTTTTCTCATATTGAATACTGTGTAACCTCTTGGTCACTTGCTGGCACAACACTAAAACCAATTGAATCTCTCTTTAAAAAAGCCATTAAGATTTTTGATAAAAAGCCTAACTCATTTCACCATTGCACTGTTTTAGAAAAATAAAACTGGTTGAATTTTGATAATTTTGTACTTTTTAAAAATGCATGTTTTATTTTTAAAGTTCTGCATGGACTCGCTCCTCCTCCATTGAAAGACTTTATCAAACTAAAGACAGTGAGTGGGATGGGCACCAGGGCCACAGCTCGAGGAGACTGTGAGGTACCACATAGACGCACTAAATTTGGACAAACAGTGCTCTCTGTTAAAGGGACACATTATTGGAACAGTCTTCCTCTCACAAGACAATGTGCCTCTCTGGCCACATTCAAATTACAACTTAAACTGTGGCTGAAGGAAAACCAAGCCTGTGAGCACTTTTAGCTCTTCTTTTATTGTGCTCTTGTATTTTTGTTGTGTCTTTATCTGTGTACCTGCCTAGGGACTACAGATGGAAATTAGCATCTTTGCTATAATCTGGCATATTTACACTGTAACTGTTACAGATGTTCATTAATATGCACTGTCCCTATCAAATAAATAAATAAATAAAATAGTTTGTGATTAACCAATTATAGCAACCAATCGTATAGGATAGAACAATTGTCACATATGCTCTGCTCTTCTTTCAAAAATAAATAACTCTGCATTTCTGTTTAATCAGCATCAATAGCAGCAGAAACAAATGCATCCACTGGAGCGGTCATCTTTGTTTTGCTTGATTCAGGTGTTATTCTGTCATCTTTGCTGACAACTCCTTCATCCCACCCTGCTCCGATGTGATTGGGCCATTAAACCAGTGGTTTGGATTGTAAACCAATCGGCTGATGGAGGTGCTCAGATGGATTTTTTCCGAGTTAACATGAGAATTTATCTGAGCAGCCTTGTTAACATAGTGCAATATGGTTTATGATCTAATATTGCCCAGCCCTATTTTAACATCTCTAGTGAATAGCAGACACAGTTGTGCCTCTTGACTAAAACGACGGCCCATTTTTGATGTTTAAAGGTAAACTTCCCATCTTCCCCAAACAACATTGAGTCACGTAGTGGAGTTGTGCGCTTGAATCTCCAGACGCACAGAGCGACGATGCTTCCAGGTGGATAACGGCTGTCTGTCAAGATGCTACAGGAAATTAAAAAACGCAGTCTCTTTCTGGTTTGTCCCCACACAAAGACCGTATTTACTCGATCCACAGAAGCGGCCCAGAGGAGCAGGGACATGTCAGGCTTATGTGAAAACGTGATCCGTAATGAGATGATAATGGCTTGTCCCGGGCTGACGCTTGACAGAAGGATGAGCAGTCTTGTGGGACCTCACTGTCAATAACCTCTCCACGCAGATAAAATGACATTACAGTCAATTAGCCCTCACTCATACATGGATGCTTTCTCGAGCACTGTGTTTATGAGACAACACCAGGGATGTCGTTATGTCAAATTTGAGTGGTGGGATTATTCTGAGTGGAAAACATGAGAATCTAAAAGAGAATTTGTCTAGCGGAGGCTTGGATTTTGAAGTGAGCATATTATGTGAATGTTTTTAACTCTGTTGTGTCTCATCTTTACTTAACTCAGTTTTGTTGGGGTTGATACATGAATATTTGAGTAATCTTGTATTGTTGTAAAGAGGATGCTTGAGTGCAGAGAAAACTATTGTTTTCACTTATCCCCGCCAACTTTCATGCATTAATTTTGTAACACTTGTTCCCATTAGGAAGTGATTGGAGCCTAAGCCAGTGACTTTGGGCCTTAGACGGGGAACACTCTTGACAGTGACCTACTTGTTGCTGGGCTAACATAGAGACCGACACAGACAATCCCTCTCTCATGTACAGTGATGTCAGAACTCTGAACTGTCCTCCTAAGACGATCAACCATACAATTTTTTTATCAGAATTTCTGTAGTGATAGCATTTCAGACAAAAAGATTTGTTTCTCAACATTTACATTACCTTTATATTGCTGTTTGATTTAAGGTTTTTCTCAGTTCATGGCATGTCTGCAGCCAACATAAAGTCCATTATTACGATAGACAGTTGGGCCCGGGTGAACTTTTAAGCCAGCTGCACACTAGAAGAGTTAAGGATCTTTTGACATGCCAAAAAAAGAGGAAGAGCGATTATTTGTCTCTCAGTCGCATCATGTAACATAAAGAAGAGAGAAGACAGAATTGGGAAGTGCAGCGGAGAACAGTGCATGTGTCATGTGATCAAGCGCAGTGTTTTCTTTTGTGTGAGTGGTTATAAAAGTTAACAATGAAACACCAGTGGATTAAATCAGGTCTATAAAGGTCACAGGGGAGCGGAGGCTCATTAAAGGTAAGGAGCTGTTAAACTGACACTTTGTGAGTGTCAAATGAAAAAATTCCAACAAACTCCGTGTTGGCCATGTTCTAGAGGCTAAAGTTGGTGCTTTGCCCAATATTTAAGGAGCAGGTGCGTTGGAGATGACGTGTGTAAAGGTCATAAAAAAGAATTCTGCACTTAGTGCACAAAGCGTTACAGGCAGCATGTGAACCTCATGAGGATGAGACAAACAGTCACAGTGACAAACAGTCACAGTGACAAACAGACATCGAGAGAAACAACAAAAAATCTCTTACATACACGTTAATCTGGCCACGTCTCCCTGAACTCCTAGAGGGAAATATTGGTCTTAAAAACTCAAAACTCCTGTAGTGTGCAGCCGGCACAGTCAGGTCCGGGTGAACTCTGGAGATTAGAAACTTAGTTGTGATTGTCTGTTAGTCTGTGATTAATCAATTACTTTGCAATCCTGTTATACACCAAATCATTCCATCATTCCAGTCTCTCTATCTCCAGAATCCAAGTTTCATGTTTTTCAAAGGTTTCAGTAGCTTGAAAATGTCCAGAATTGACTCTATAACAATGATCGTAAAATAATAATAAAATAAAGATGGATGTCAGTTTCTCCTCACATTTTGATTTTGCTCCTCTGTCGCCCACATGACCAAACATGTTCACCACTGTGCAAAGTAATGAATGACACTCGAACATGTAACAGCCCTCCAAATCATTTCATAACAGCGAGATTGTGTTCTGCTTTTCATGCAACCCAAAGTCCTCTTGAGCAATCTGCGCCTGAATATTTGATGATGATGACACTTGAATGAGAACAGAATCACGTCCTCCAAAGTCGTACTGCAAACTGAAAGACATTTTTGGGGTTTTAAAATATTTCCAAAACTAAAGTGCTAAAAGATACAAACATACGACAGTGAAGTTCTTATTTTTTGTGGTTTTGACATAGGCTACAGTTCTGTTGTCCTTCAATCATTTAGCCGATTAAATTTGTATAAGTCGACTAATTATTTTGTTTACATTAAATGGAAACAAAAAAGAGAGAGTTGGCTGAAGATCTGGGACAAAGTCACATTTGAATTTGACTTTCTAGGTCAATTTTCAATTCCTTCCTGTAAGTTGGATAAATAGTTAAATTAAATACATACTTACTAGTTTCAAAAAAATTGTCACAGCCCTTTTTTAGTGCACGTTCATGCTGCTACGGTATCTGTGACACTCATGTAGAATGCAGGATAATGTTTGTTGTCAGGGGGCGAGTGGATAGTGCATAAGACTGTGGTGTGTAGGAGCAGCAGGTGCGAAAGTTCGATCCTATGTGCAACTGTTGAAGCAAATTGTAACTGCAACATAGACTTTCAAATGTATTACTTTTATAATCCTACGTTCTTTACAAACACATTATGATCATTTTAAATGGCAAAATAAACACTATGGGCCAGATTTATCAAGCATTTGCTCATGTGCAAAACAGGTTAGGGGGAGCAAAACCTAGGCAGAGATGACATTTTTTTCTCTCACACACTCTAAAGATGCAGAATTTAAGGTGGTTCATATGTGTGTTGCTTAGTATGTTGTATGGGCATCTTCCAATAACAAAGTTTGTGTAAAATGCTCATAAATAACTGATATTTTTTATTTTTGCACCCGCAATTTAGCACCTGGCTTGATAAATCAGGCCCTATGTCTTTATTTAATACATCAGTAAATGTTTCAGTAAAGAAAGAAAAATAGTTTTTATCCCTTCTGGGATTCATACTCACATCTCCCAGAGGAGAGACCAATACTTTACAAACTTTGCCATCAAATAGTTAAGCATTGTTGAAATGACGCTATATGATTCTGGCTCAGTTGTGTCAACAAGCTTTTTTCATTGCGGAAATCGCGTTTGTTTTGCTGTGAAGATAAAGTTCATTTGTTGTATGTTATGGTCAAAATAGCTTTGTGTTTTTGGCAGAATTGAGTCATTATCTGAATTATGAACATTGACAACACAGGATACGTAAGTTTCTGCAGTTTTTGATTAGAATAAGTCATAAACTCGGGTGTCTGATCATGTTGAAAGCTGTGGTACTGGTAGTACTGGTTGTGTTGAGCCATTGTCACTCTGCTCTTCACATGTTGGTTGCGCATAGACGCTCATTTGCGCATCGACAGCCGTGCTGCCCGCGTCTTCCCGCCGCTCCGCTCGGGTTGGGTCGCATGTCAATGCTCCTCCAACAAAAACGTATTGCCAAATTTTCCAAAAAATCAGCGTCTAAACACTTACTGCCCCCAGTTGATTTTTTTTTAGTTTTATGACCCCATAGATAGAGCAAGTTTTCAGATCTTATGTGCTGTTCCTTCTGAGTGGAACAAGAAGACATACTGTGCAAGAAAAGTACATGTACTCTCTCAAGTAAACCATGTTCTCTCCTTTTAAAAAAGAGAATATAATGTTACCGTTACACAAAGCTTCGTGACGAGAAATCTTTCCTCTTGAGAGAATTTGACCAAGTTATATTTTATCAACTCCCTTACCATCCTTTCTCACCTTTCACAGCTACACCAGCGCTCCTGTACAAGGTGTTCCTCTTTCCCCACATAAACTGCTGTATAAATCTTCAGTACACGGATGAAAACAGGAGCACAGGATGTTAGCAAACTTCCATTATTCATTTGACCCTGAGTCTAGTGTGCTCTCCGTCTCAGCAGCCTCACCTCCGCTCCTCTCTCTTCTCTCTCTCTCTCCTCTTTCTTTTCCTCTCTCTCTTTCTCATCACCATCTGGGAAAGCCTGATAAGCTCCGAGGCAGACACCAGCGCCCAGAGACGGCCACTAGGTTAACCGCAGCCAGCCGGAGCAGACTTCTGAAGCGCGCAGGTGAGGAGAGAAAGTGGCCAACGGTGGAGAGCTCCTATCTGCTCCGATTGTGTTGTGTCCTTGTCTCTGCCGCTGTCAAAGCTCACAGAAATGAACAGGAGTAAACAACGGGAACAAGAAAGAGAAGGGATTTGAGCAGAGTTTTTGAGCTCATGTGACATACTTCAGGTGGAGGGGATTATCCTTTTTCTGACAGTTTGTTTGCTCTTAATCTAACAACCGCTTTGCTTTGGTTAAACTAAGTTGAGTGGATTTTTGGTGTGGTAAACGTGATACTGGTGCTACACATTCAGGTTCTGTCACTTTATTTGCAGGTCTCAAAACAGTTCATGTCAGATTTCAAAAGCAAAGCTAAGATGAACCTATGCTTTTGCTGCACATTTTCCGAGATGTGTCCGTGGTGCTGGTTTACAGTGTAAATATGTCGCTAATCATTTTGGTCTGGACTCTTGTCTTGTACATGAACATACCGTTCATCTAAATATAATTCTTTTCAACATCTACAGGTTGCTTAGGGGTAGCTAGTACTTTTTAAAAAATATATTTTTCCAGCGCCATAAAGAGGGCAGGGGTATTCCTTCAACACAGTAGTTCTAATAATATTAAGAACTCACAAAAATTATAGGCAAAAACAACATTGTAAGTAGTAAGTAAGTAATCTTTATTTGTATAGCGCATTTCACAGAGTCACAAAGTGCTTCAGAGTGATGAACCCCCCCTGAGCCAGTGCTTCAGCATTTGTTAAATGGTCTATTTCTATAGTGTTTTCAATCATTCAATGCACTCAAAGAGCTTTACAATCATGGATCTACTCAACCAGTGTACGCAGACAACCAGTAAAGTCCCACTGAGATTGGAATATCTTTTTCATAAAAGTTCTACGGTGAGAAGGGTGGAACCTACATGTACATGTTTTCAGTGTTAGGGAAAACTGGAGCACTTGAAGGAAAACTAGATGGACACAGGGAGAACATGCAAACTCCACATAAAAAGAGCTCATGCAGACTGAGTCTTTGTGGAGTGTCACTACTAATCAACAGTCAGTCTTTGTGAGTCTGCCCCAGGGCAGTTGTAGCTATTAACTTCTATACTAAGTAATCAATGTATAATACAAGTGTAGACAAATGCACACTGGTTTATTGCAAATAGCTAGTGCAGTTCTACACTTGCTTACATACAATAGTTTTTCTGAATTTCCTCACAAGGTATTACTTCGTCGCTATTGTTTCTTTCCATACACACTGGTGGTACTTTAACCCAACCTTAGTCGGACAAACCTAACCCTTGTCCTGGGGCAGGCTGAGAAGCACCATTAATGGGCATTGGCAAGCAAAACTGTTACGTAACTGAAATCTATGAATATATGTCAGTGTTACTAATATGAGATTGTACAGTACACATAGTGTGTGTCATGTCGTGTCTGTAGTCTACTTTCTTTACATTTTAAAAAATACTGTAGACCATTTTTTATATTCAATACTGTGTCAAAGTATATCGACATTTGACATAAATTATAACTATTCTCTCCAGCCCTTTTCAAAACAGCCCCTAACATCTGAGTATTTTTTGCATCTTATGTTCTTGTTAAATAAACCTCATATTTATTCATTCCCTGCTCAGCTCGGAGAAGACAGACATGCAGCGGGAGAACATTTGTGCAGCATTACTCACAGCAGTATTAGTGGAAGGTGTCTGACACATAAAAATACACAGAGAAATGACACTTTACTAGGCCCTGGTGAGCTGCTGTCACCGCTGCGTCTCTCCGTGTAATTTGGTTCAGAATTTCCCCCACGAGAGAGGATTACGTTTCAGCAGCTTATTCTGTGGTTTGGTTACAATTTTTCAGAAGCGCTGTCCGTGGTGCTGACTGGCAAGTACCGGCATTAGAAACCTATTAAAGTTACCGTTCTTAAGTTTTGTGCTTTACTTTTGCTCACAGCTGAGTGTCACAGTTAAAGGACCTGTATTTAAAATCTTTGTTGCATTTTTTATTTATCAAAACCATACCTGGCATTGTGTTTCATGTCATTCATGCTTGTTTAAGTCACAAATCCTGCTTCTTTATTCTGTTTCCTTCTATTGACCTGAAAAGACTGTGCTCAACTGCCTTTATAAACAAAATATACCTTTCCTAGATACATTTGAACAGCTGCAGCCCTGGAATAGTAAGTGTGAAGTAAAATCTACAAACAAGAAAAGAGTTTTGTTAACCTGCTGTTTAAATTGTACAGTCATGTTCTGAAAAAAAAATTTGTGGAACTGATTAAATTTTTCTTTTAACTGAACATTGATTTTTAAGACACAGATTGTCTAAGCTGGACATGTTTAAGTTTAAAACCGTGTTCTACAACTGTACCTATTTTTTGTGAAATCATACAATTACAATTTAGATTCAAACAAACTTGTCTATTTTCCCATTTTCCCAGGTGGAAATTAGCTGTAAATGTAGATACAACGGTTAATGAGATTCCCGATAGACGTCACTTTCCGCTCTGCTGTGCATACTCCATGCAGAAAGAGACACTGTCAGTCTAGTTGGCTGGGGAAACTTCTTTGATTAAAACAACAAAATGGAACAACAGCAGCTGTTTGAATCAGGTATGAACCGGTCTGACAGATGTCTGGCTCCTAAAGCTTGAGACAGTGTTTTTTTCTGCATTTTTTCACTCACCTGAATGAATCAAAAGGTCGAATTTTCTTCCCAAATTTTGATTTAGCAGTATAACTTTTGTTTTTGCATAGTGATAAACTCTTGTAGTTAGCTGACAACAATGCTGGCTTTATTTGTTGCCATGACTTGGTCAATCAGCCGTAGCTCTTTCTGCATACCAGGTGCGTGTGCATTGCCCGTGTTGATAAACAAATAATCCCTCTATAAAACATTAAGTTCAGTACTCTCTACTTTTATTCCCGCTTGTTTAATTAAGTCTATTTAAAGTCCTTTCTTCTGAAAGTGTGAAAACACTCCATTTTGAGTTTCCCAGATGTGTGACATCATAGGCTGAGCTCAGAGCTCTTTTATTTTTCCAAGTTAACAAATCCTGACTCATCCTGAGGACTTTTTCCCGTCAAATCACATTGATGAAAATTGTCTGCTTATTTTAGCTTAATGGGACAAGCTAGCTTTTGTTTATTTCTCCATAGAAATTCTGTTTACTCTCAGTCTAGCCTGCGCAAATCAGAACAGCACAACACTTACTACATTTTAAAGCCATGTGTGAATTTAGAACAAACTCAAATCACTAGTATAAATTGACACAAGATGTAATTGTCATTAACAGATTTGGACACATTTGAAAACTATTTTTGGGGAAATGGGTCTTAATAGAAATTGGGAGCAAAAACAAGCATATTCTTGTTGTGAGCTTAGGCTTTATGTTAAAACGTGTGAGGAATCTGCAACACAACAGAGCATAAATGATCATATTATAAAGCAAAATCCCAAAGCCAATCCCAGTATCTGCTCTGAGGTCGTTCTCCGTCGCAGCTCATCTCTTTTGTCACATCTGCCAAACACAGATGACCTTTTAATAAATGTATCTCTAAATAGACTCCATTCCCAGTTCGGCCTGCGCTGCCACGTTCCCAGAGGAAATCTACAGAATCCAGAGCCTTCCTGTACATTCCCGTTTTTCCTCCGGGACGTTTGGACATCAGCTGTAAGCCCCGGGCCGCACTGTCGAACGCCATGAAAGGTTTGCAGGACACAGATCTGATAAGGCCCGGGAAAAGGGGATTTGCCACCCATTTCCAGGGATTTGATAAGTAGCAGAGCATTGCGACCGTATTCCGGGGAAAGTGATACCTCGGGCTCAAAATAAAAAGTGAGGGAGGAAATGCAGGAATGACCGACAAACCGACTGCGGCAGATGAAAACGTCTGAAGATAGAGATCATTTTTACAATCGATGCTGGAGACGTGGGGAGGTGTTCAAGTGTGAAATGTGATATCGGAAAACACAAATTTGTAGTGAACTGCACTGCAAAAATAGCGTTTTTGGCTAGCTATTAAAAGATAGTTATTTTTATGATCTGCCTTGAGGTTTGCAATGTTTAGCATTTTCAGTGTTTTTATTTTTCCAGTCATTTGACTAGAGCAGTGTTTCTCAACCTTTTTTGTGTCATGGCACACTTTTGTGCTTACAATGTTTCTGCGGCACACCACATTTTTATACATAGCCAAGGCAAGATGTTTTGAAACACAAAAATATTAAATTTTTAAAAAACTGCCCATGACTCTTTCAAGAAGAATTCTGTAACTTTTTTGGTGGAGTTGTTGCTTTTTATATTGCTGTGCTTGGAACATTCCATTTAACATATTATTCTAAATAGATTGAAGCGTGTGACACAACAAAGCCCAGTGGTACAGGTCAGATCAATGGAGAGGCAAACTTGCTCATAATAAAATAGCTATTTTTCCTTAACTATTAGAAATAAAATAACCTAAATAAACAAACACATGATAAATATGTTTAATGTCTTATTTTGGAACATTCCAATCAATGTAATTCAATGTTCATAGTGTCAGAAGCTTTTATTGGAAAAGTTACACAGAACTTCTTTAAATTATATTATAAATGTGTAAATGGTGATTGTTTTTACATTTCATTATTGTTATAAAAAGTTGTTCCAAACACTCCAAAATGGTTAGTTAAATCGAATTAAGTTTAGATTAAATGTTGAAAACTGACCACCTGTAAGTATCTCAAGGCACACTAGTGTTCTCCAGCACACGAGTTGTAAAACACTAGAATAGAGTATGAAAAAGAAACATCACCTTCTGCTTCAATAGTTAATTTATAATTGCAATGTTGTGTTCTGCTCTCTTTCAGTGCCAGCCCTATTCTCGCTTTGACCCTCCTTCCCTGCCAGGCCTTTTTGTTAATTTTAACCTGGGAATCATGACATGTTGTACATCAAATGAGACCTGCAAGTGTCTACTTTCAATAAAAATGTGTTTTGTTTTCTACATTAATCCGTTCTCTTTTTATAGGCATTTGAACTTCCTTGTTTTCATTAGATTTCAGCATTTGACAACAAACTTTTGAGGTAAAGTCCTTTTTCTAAATCAAACTTCATGTCAGTGCTTTTTTTGTCTGTTCAACTTTTTGGTGAAAGAAAATGAATTACTACAATTAAATAATGTCTTTCAGATACAAAATACAAGGTTTACAAGATTAAAACAATGAGGACGAGTGTCTTTTACATCTTTAAACCAACAAAAGGTGCATTACAGATTAGAAGGCAGCACAGAAGTTTTGTACTTTCTGATGAAGACTCTATCGATTCAGTCTCATAGATTATATTCAACCCCTAAAACATGAAAAAATACAGTAGTTTGACTTAATCTGACACTCTAAAGTTTCTATACTAGCTGCATGTGCTGTTCTTCTCAGAGTCCTTGTCCAGTACAATCGTCTTTTCTTCATTTTAAAGATCAAATATCTGCTCTAAACTTACCTAACAATGTTTTTAGTCCAACATGATTTGCTTGTAATCAGTTTGAAAAGAAAGTCAGGCCTCCAGTAGCAGCTGACGAAATTGAAATTCGATTAACTGCACCCCTGTGTTTTTTTACTTGGGCTCAGAGAAAATTGAAAAAAGAAGACTTGCCAAACATATTTCACCTTACAAGAATGAACAAAGCCCTGTGTTTTAAGTCTGATTTGTAGTCATCAGGGTTATTCATTTGAAATACATAAACTGACAGTGCTCTGTAGATTCCTATCTGTAGATTTTTGCATTAGCGTGAGGAGACATGGCTCATAGATGACACTGTAATCTCTCCATACATCACTTGGACTCTTCCATCAAACTAACTGGCTCCGTGCAGCTGTTTCCACTGCCCTGTGACCTCACTGGATAATTATTACCCTCCTGTTCCATAGGCGGAAAATGTATTCAAATTACTCATGTCATTATGCACCAGATCAGTCCACTAAATATGAGTTAGTGAGCTGTGACTGGTGACAGAACGTCCTTCTCTTCAGGCTCACGGTGAGTCCTCAGGAGAAGGGAAGATTTAGCTTCAATCCAGCCTATTTTCTTTTAATACATCTGTCGGAATGATTTTAAAATTGTAATTGAAATGGTTTCTGAGCCTTGAGAGCTACGCAATAACCTGCTGATCTGTGTTTTTAGGTGAAATCATCATATTGTGATTCAGCATTTCTCTGTTTAATGCTGTTATTGGCTGTTCAATTACAGTATTATATTTTCTCCGCCCACTTCTCTTGTTGATCAGCCTTTGTCCTCATATAAATGAATGACAGCTGGACTTAACCAATCAGAGAACATTAAGATCTGGCTCAAATAAAATTGTAAAATAATTTGTTTTCATACATGCTGTATCTTGTAATACTGTAGAGGGATTATCGGTGGATGTCACATTCTGCTCTACTGCACATGTCACCTGCAGAAACAGACGCTGTCTGTCTAGTTTGCTGGGGAGGCTATGTTGATAAAAACATCAAAACGAGACGAGAGCTTTTCAATCCGAGCCTTGTACAACGAATGCCTGGATAAGTTTCTCCTACCCCGGTTGACCAACATGGATTTTCTCAATAAAGTCGTGCACATTCACAGAGAAGGTGGTGGGGTTAGCGCAAACTGACCAGTCAAAACAACCAGCAGACACAGAAGTTACGCTACAGAGTTCATTTCAATGTCTTGCATGGATATAACAGACTAAAGCTCAAATGTGCAGACATCACCAAACATTTAATAAACTGACCGCTTAGTCTGAATGAGCCGTGTCTCCAGCTTAGACAAAAGTAATGCGTAAAGATCCGCAGCCAAATGTGCACAAGTGCAGTCATTCAATATTTCTTGACAAGGAAAGCGTTTATTAATCATCATGCAGATCAAACAGGATTTTTTTGTCTAGATAGTGACTCCTTGTTCCTCTTTATAACAAGGATCTCATTGATAAAAAACAAAAAATATGCTGTGATTTTTACATTTCCTTATTTCTCTGCTGCTCTCTATCTTCACAAACGGCTAAATTCTAGTCTCCGATTGGCCAACACCTTGTCTTTTTTAACTTATTCTAAAACCTAACCTGGTCTGAAGCAGGGCTAAAGTCTTTATCTGCTTTTTTGTTTTTACATGTCACTTACAAACCCAGTGTTCTGCAGAGTTGCTGTGGGTTGAATTGTTTCTCACACATAGCTTCTTTTCTGTATTTTATTTTACAGGAGAAAATGTCTTTCGTCTACATTGACTCTCATGCCCTACTTGCCACTCATACCTCACATTTAGAACACTGTGATGTCACCCGCTTAACCTCTATATAGAGACTTGAAACTACAAGCAAAGAACTTGAGCTTGGTTTGAACTTTGATTTGGTGAACTGATTTGAAATTTGACTCGGACTTGAATCCAAAAACTTGAGACTTGCAAAACAATTACTTGGTTCCACCGCAAAAAGTTACACAATGCATCCTTAGGTCTTTGAAAATGTGAATTTCCAAATGCCAAATCATAAAGCTGTATTAAAAGACTGTGCGTGCCGCGTCCTTGTGCACTTGTCAGGTCTGAAGATCGGGCCGAGATAAGTGGGATTACAGTGAATTTAAAATAATGAACCGCGACAAAAGGAAGATGGATCACATTCATCTGACTTGGCCCCTCCCACGGCTCGGATCCAGCGGTTTCGGAGCTGACACTGCAGAGGGACACTTTGACGAGCAATTAGCTTTAGCCTCATCTGGGCCTGTATCGTGATGATCCATTCGTTTCCGCGCCGTAATTATGTGTATAAGGCCGCTCATTTGGAAAACATTGAACTCATCAATCTTTTTGCACCCCATTTTTCTAATTCGGCCCGTGGAGAGGAGCCTTGGGGACATCGGAAAAGCACTGTTAATTGTGGAGCTCTCAGGCAGATTCTAATTACAGACAGTGGTGCTTTGGATTCGGTGGGAAAAAGTTCAAGATGGTCCTTAGCACTTTTTCAGCTGTTTTGATATGAAAGATTAATCAAGTTGAATTGAAATCAGACTTGTTAAATTTTCCCTCTGAGGACAATAAATTAACATAATAATCTTACTTTAATCTAACCCAAAATTATCAAAATTGGCATTACTAAGTAATTAATAAAGATGAAACCTCAATATAGTCTCCCATTTTTTCTTAATACATTCATACATTTTTTCTACCATTTATTCCTGTTAGGTGTGGTGGGTGAGTGAAGGCTATTGCAGAGACTTTGGACCTTGAGTGGAAGAACACAGGGGTTGGAGACAGACAACTATTTATTCTTTCATTCTATAGGGCATGAGTCTGCAACCTTTAACAGCAAAAGAGCCGCAATGGCCCAATTCAAAGAAAAACAAAGTCAGAAAGAAACTATAGCTTAAAAAAATACACAAGACAAAAGGTGAATATAAACACGTCCTATCCTGCTTGATCAAATTATCTGTCACTTTCTGCATTCTGGTGCATTTTAGATTCTATACTGATGGGGAAAAAAGCCAGCAAACTCCAAAATAACTGCATATATTCTTATAAAGCTTGGGCTGCCGACATGAGATTGGCCAGGATGGGAATATTCATCACATTTTTGAATTTCCTCAAATATTACATGATATTGTTAGAAGCTCCAGACTGAGTTTTTGTCCCTTCCTTGTCTCTGCTTTAATGTTATAATGGACCTCACACAAGCCGTATACTACATTTGTGTCATTTATCATGTAGTTATCACAATAAGTGTGCTAATAACGATAACAGAGCACACTTGTAAGACCTGATGACAGTTTGAGACAGTCTTCAGTCTGCAGATTGGTATCACAGAATGTTCTTTCTTTTCTCTAACAGTGTATTTCCTAATCATCAATGTGAGCCCAAAGAGCCACACCAGAGTCTTTAAAGAGTTGCAGGTTGTAGATGCCTGTACTGGGATGCCCAACTGACCTACACATGCATGCTTTTGGAGGTGGGAGGAAGCAGGAGTACCTAGAGAAAACCTACAATAACACGGTGAGAACATGCAAACTCCACCTAGAGAAATTGTAGAATGTTGATTTGGTCTGACCTCGGATTCGAACCCACGATCTCCTTAGCCAGAACTAGCCAGACTGCAACAGTGTACCCTCAAGGATTCACACATTCATTCTATGCAGGCAATGCAGGTTGAGTGTCTTGTACGTGGGTACAATGGAACTATTCACTTAAAGTAGCTGCATTTGAACTGTCAACCTCCATATTTCTTCCCACAAATCTCTGAGAATTCATCAAAAATATCTCAACAATTTGGACATTTTTCACCCTAGAAGTTGGTCTCTGGGTCCTCTGTATCCTGAGACAGATTTCTCCTGATGTCTTTATGCAGCTGGAGCTCTTCTCCTTCGGGGCAACTTTAGCAGGTGTTGAGCCAAGACAGAGGAGGAGTCTCTGAGGTCAGCTTGTCGACACTGTTTTTGCAAGTGTCTTCATCTTTGTTGGTGAGGTTGAGACCTGTAAGCTTTTTGGCAGCGGCATCAGAGTGCAAAGTCGAGAGTCGCCCACCTGAACTGGTTTGGTAACAGAGGATGCGGAGGTCGTGAAGGTTGGGTTTTTGAAGACTTACTTACAGAGTCTGCGTCACCAGTTGCTGTATACAGCTGTTTGAATGGCTCATGGCTACTGACGAACCAGCAAATCAGTGCACTGAAGAACCGAAATGATGCATACTGAAAAACAATATTTACTAGCATGAATTGTTAATTTAATTTGCATGGATTTAAATGGGAACTAACTATGTAGGATAATAGCCACTGTACTGTAGAAAACTAACAAGAAGTAACTTTGCTTTGTTGTTGCTTCCTAATGCAGCTTTTGTGGACCAGGGCATGACTAGCAACTTCTATTATCTGTCAGGGTTTGACAACAACTCGTGCACAACTGTTTGGTCATTTTTGTTGAGTATTACCTAACGCACATGCCTGTTTGGCATATGTTTGGTGATTGGAGGTCGTTATGATCGTATTTGTGTAAATGCTCTTTCATAAATGTGCACCCCAACTTGACACGACCAGATGCTGCGTTACTCCACCTACCGACAGCGACTTGAGGTGTTGGTGTGAAAAACCTTTTAAAAGATTTAAAAGATTGCACATTTCCCCAGCATTCATGGCATTTTCATGCTTCTGCTCAATATCAATAAGCACCAGTTACTAGGTCAGGTATTGCAATGCTGCAGAGGGTTCCCAAAAACCAGGAAGTACAATTGGTCAATCAACAAATCGAGATGAAGCATTGTGTTACCCAGAACTAGTCCTAATTGGGATACTAGACTGTATATTTTAATTTACTGCACAGAAACTGCCTCGATCGTTGATCACTTTTTACATTCTACTTCCTGGTCTTTTAATGCCGGTAGAGAAAAAAAAGTGATAATCTTCTTCAAAAACAATGTGCATTTGGCTTCATTAGTGTACAATAGGCAGGGTAGAGATGAGCTGGATGAGAAAGCACCATAGTGGTTCCCAGAGCAAAAAATCCTAAAATAAAAGCAGTGAAGAAATAACTAAACATTAAATAGGTAACTAAATATATACATATAGATTATACATAAGCAGATACAAATAAAAACTTACCTAAAATAATAAAGGTTAATAAAAGCTCAAAAGAAATGGGTCTTAAGCCTCCAACAAACTGTTCCATTGACCGGAAAAGTTGTGCAAAACATTTTGAGCAGATCTCATTTAGAAAAATATGCTCTATCATAAAAGCTGATATGCAGAACCCTGGTAACATAAATGCAGCCGATATTACACTTTTTTTTTTGCAGTAGTAAAAAGTAAATCTGGTGGCCCTGTCTCGTACAGTAGCCTGAGTTTAAGTTGATTCATGAATTCAGCTGCTCTCTCTCTCACGGAGGAAACGTCACGGAGCAGCAGCAGAGGAAGTCTTTTAATCAAACCTCAGCTCCACACGGTCGAGTCGGAGCAGCCACGCGAGCTTGTTTACCTGGGACACAGAGCTTGTTTACCTGGGACACAGCTGCCACAGGCCAACACAGACAACCTGGGAGTCTACATCTCTCCATATATAACCTTCTAAACTTTCTTTTCTTTTGTTTTGAAATGTATCTCTTCTTTCTGTCTCTGTTTAATTTGGATTCATTTTCTGTTTCTTTATTTTTCTTTCATAATTTATCTTTCTGTGTTTTTCTTCTTTTTTTTTCTTTCTTTCTCTAACTCTTCTTTCTTTCGCTGACTACTCTCTCTCTTATTCAGTTCTTCTTTCCTGTCTTTATTCCTCTGTCGCTTTATCACCACTCTTTCCCCTTTCTCTTTATTCTTCTTCCTCTCTGGTCCTCTTTTTATTCACCTTTCTCTCTTTAACTCCCTCTCTGTCTTTATTGTCCCTTCTCTCCCCCCATTTTTATCCCCCTTGCGCTTTTTTTCTCTCTTTATCCACCTGTCTCTCTCTCCCTCTCTCTTTATGTCCCTTTCTCTCTCTCTACCTCTCTTTGTCTTTATCCCCCCTCTCTCTTTATTCCCCATTTTTCTCTTCCTCTCTCTTTATTTATTTTTCTCCCTCTTTACCCCCTCTCTCTTTAAATATTTCGCTCTTCTTTCTTTTCTATCTCTCTCTCTTCTCTTAATTCTCTCTCGTTTGTCTCTTTATTCAAATTTCCCTTCTGTCTTTATTCCCTTTTCTATCTTTTACTCTCTCTCTTTATTCCCCTTTTCTCTCTCCTTCTCTTTATTTCTTTCGCTTTCTCTGTCATTTTTCTCTCCTTTTTCATCGCTCTCTCTCCTTTTGTTTTCCGCTCTTATCTTCTCTCTCTTCTCTTTTCTCTCTCTCTTTACCCCCTCTCTTTATTTCAATTTCCCTCTTCTCTCTTTATTCCCCTTCTCTCTCTATTACTCTCTCTTTATTACCTCTCTTTTTATATATTCCACTATTCTTTTTTCTCTCTCTCCTCTTTATTCTCTCCTTTATTCTCTCTTCTCTTTATTCTCTTTTCTCTCTCTCTCTCTCTCTCTCTCTCTCTCTCAGTCTACTTTATTCTCTCTCTGTCTCTCTCTCTCTCTCTCTCTCCAAAATACATCCACTCACCTATATTCTGTCTATAATTTTAAAAAGTCCATATTTTTGCAGTGTGTATTTTCGCGTTGCTTTGTGCCACTTACTCCGCACGGGCACAGATGTGAAAAACCGACACAGATGGCGCGTCGAAACTTTCCGCTCATTAGGCCAAAAGCCGAAGGTAGCCGGGAACGCTGTGTCTTTTGTGGAGGACTGTGGAGATCCCGTGGCCCCTGTGGTTCATCCAAGGACAGGGCCGGATCACTCCCTCCTCCTCCTCCGCAGAGACCCCGAGTTTGTGTGAAAAAAAAAAAAAAATCGCGATCAGCAGGAAAACAACAGCTTCCAGAGACACAGCAGAGAGTTCGGAGACTTCACGGGATCAAGTACAACAACAAAAGCCGGAATAAGCAGAGGATGTTCTGGGAGGGTGTTTGTGGAGAAGGTCCCATAGTGTGTTAGTGTTAAACTTTTGCTCTTCTTTACCTCTAGTTGGTGTAATCCTGCATATTTTGGGCTTTGTGAGTGAGCAGCTATAGGTGTATTTACCTGGTCTGTGTCAAACTGTTTCTTCTCCCAAAAATACCTTCAGTATCTTTTGTATTTTTGCAGAGGTAAACATTTAGCAGCATAGCTTAATATTGGAAAAATGCAGTAACATGACCTGTAGAAGTATTAATGTGTGTTGTTTGATTCCATTGAACCTTTTAGAACAGCAACAAACAAAAACTTGGAAGAAGATAGGGGAAGAAAAAAAGGGAGAGGGAAAGGGGGGGAGTTGTAGAGAGACAGGGGAAGAGAAAGGGAGAGAGTGAGGGAGAGAGAAAGGGAAACATACGAGAAAAAGCAAGAGGGAGGGAGAAAGGGAGTGGGAAGGGAAAGGAAGAGGGAAAAGAGAGAAACAGGAAGAGGGAAAGAGGGAGGTGGAGAAAAAGAGGGAGAGGGAAAGTGATAGAGAAAGATTGAGATGGTAAGAGAGAAATGGAGAAGGAAAGAGGCTGGGAAAGAGGGGGAAAGAAGGTAAAAACAAAAGGTAAAGAGAGAGCAAAAGGGACGGTAAGGGAGAGAGAGGAAGATAGAGAGAGAGAGAGCGCAGAAAGAGAGAAGGAAAGAGTTCATTGCTCTTTAAAATTCTGTGCATTTCTTGCTTTTGTAGTTTAATTGATATTTATTATATGTGATGTAATTTACTATAATTAACAATAATTACTATCAAATTCTAATGTCAATTTAAAATTTTTCATGTTAGATGACCCCCCCTTCAAAGGTCCTCTTTTTTTTTTAACCGGCCCTGCTCTTCCCAGGGCAGACCGTGGAGAGGCACGGAGCCTTTACGCAGCAGTGACAATGGAGCTGGGCTGTAGAAACAACACAAACTTGTATCAGGACGTCTGAACTCATGCTTAGTATCACTTTTATATCTCCTGTGTCTTGGACAGTGAATTAAATGCTTCGAAACGTTCCGTCAAATTCCGCGCGCCCGCCCATTGAAATGAATGGCAATTTCCAGTAAAGGCAAAACAATCATAACTCCGTGAATCTGAGGTCTATCTTTGTGAATAAAAGTTCTGAAAGCTTGTGAGTAGTAGAGTGTCCTGTGACTTCAAACACTCACAAGACTCAGGATTTCTATGTTTTGCTTAATTAGCGATCAGTTACAGCACAGCAGCTTACGCACAGCGGCTCTCTCCGCATGTCAGCAAGAGGGAAAAAGAGAGAGAATGTGGAGGCGCAATGTTCTGAATGACCAAAAGCTGATGTCAATAGCCGCTCGGCTCGCAAGCCCGGTTCGCCACCCCTGCTCTAGAGCGACTACCCTCGTGCTTTCAGCACGTCTCTGCTCTTGGTCAACCGGTGCTGTGACATGAGCCACACCGCCCTCAAAGTCCCCCGCCCTTCGGGAAGTCTCCCGACTCTCCCGTTAGCCACGCCGCCTGGCCAGTCCCTCAGGCAATACATCACCACTTTTGCCAAAGTCTGATGTTGTATAAAGTATCCACTGTACAATCTGTTTCAGTAATATAAGTAACTACTACTATAAGCCTCTGCTAGATTTGTATTGCTCTACAAAATGTCCAATGTCCACTGAACCAGAATCACAAGGAATCAAACAAGGACTAGGCGAGTTAGGTTGAAGGTACACCAAGAATTAAACCTTCAGTAGGTCAATTTTCAATATTTGGAACCACTGCTGCTTAGCTTGTAATATGAAATAAGATTAAACATTTTTTATCCAGTCGTTTTACTCCAGTGTTGGCCAATCAACAACATGTACAGTAGACCAGTCGTTGAGCTGGCAAAATGTCAAATCTCCTCTACAGAATCTCCTACGAGGCAAAACCATCTCCACATGCAAATCTGACTGACCCAACGGCTGCAAATTGCTGTGTAAATGTGACCTTTTTCCATCCCTTCCATTATTTTAAACCGAATCTTACCTGTTACGCTGGTGCTTTGCTCTGGGGCAGAAGACGTATGACATTTCTCGTCATTAGAAATATTCATGATTGCTCCCGGCTCAAACGCGTGGACATGCTGCAGATTGTAATAAGCTCATTGGAGGATCAGGACTTGTTGAATTTGCAGTTTCTCTCACATTTGGATCATGCGACTGTTGTAGGGGAAAAAAAAAACAGTAGATTTACATACAAATGAAAGTTTTGAATCACATCTTACTCTGCACACTGTTGAATTACCATTTAATAAAACTTTAGGATTAGGCGGTTTTTGCTTTTAACACTTAGCTGCAAAAAATCAAATTGGATTTAAAAGTGCTTTGCCCGAGGAAACACAAACATTTGATTCAACTCAGCAACAAGATAATTTTTGAATTGAACCATCAATCATATTTTTATTTAACTAACAAAAAATGTATATTTGCAGGCTTTCCTTTTAAATATGTAAGCCAAACTCAATTTAAGGTGCTACATGACCGAACGAGCGGCGAGATTAATGTTTTTCCTCTGCCAGACGCTTTGCAGGAGTTGTTTGACGAGACGGTGGTGAAACAGGGTCAGAAAATGGCAGCTGATCCAACTCACATTTTGCACAAGGAGTTTGGATTGCTGCCGTCTTGAAATGTTGCTGCCTTCCATAGTTACTGATGAGCGGAAGTACGTAGATAGACTGATGTATGGTGCAGCAGTTTAGCAAAAAGCACTTGCGTTGTTCGACAAAGTGGGATTCTGTTTTGAACTTGTGCTGAGGCGTCATGTGTTTTGTCTAGACGGACTTTTGATGATTTATTATGTTCTGGACTTGGTCAGGTGTTTTGTACACTGACTGTCTCATGTTGTTGTGAATGTGGATTGTCTTATGTTTTGTCTTTGTGAGTCTGTGTGTCCATTGATCGTCCAATGTTAATTACAATGGAGGTTTGTCCAATCTAATCTAACATAGTGTGGATAAATCTGGTGTGAGCTGAATGAAGGTATTGATACTGAGTCAGTCACATTTCAAGATCAATTCACCTATGCATAAAACAATACTAATTTGCACATTGTTTTGTAGATAAAACAAGCATCAGTATCACTTGCGTAGGCCTATTTTAAGTTTGACCGACACGATGGTGCAGCAGTTGGCGCTCTGGCCCAATAACAACAAGGTCCAGGGTTTAATCTCCGGTGACAGGGGACCTATGTGGATTGTGCATGTTCTCCCCATGTCTGCATAGTTTTTTTTTCTTTCCAGGTACACTGGTTTCTGCTACCACTAAAACATGTCCATTAATGCCTCCTCTCAAACCCTCCTCAAGGACTCCACTACAAAAGAGATTCTTCCTTAACTGGTTAATTCATTGTTGAACTTTTTTTGGTCAAAGGGAATGTTATTTCACCTGAAACAACAGACCACAATAAAAGCAAGCTAGTCGCTAAGTCATAGTTACTCTGACTTGCATGGCGGATGTCATATTAATACAATCACAGTAAAATATCTAACAACTGAATCAGAAATCAATCAATCAATCTTAATTTATAAAGCTCTTTACAACAGTGATTCTTAACCGTAGGGCTCGACAAGCACCTCACCGAGGGCCAAACAATCAACATAATACATTACATAACACAAAATATAATTGAGCCCCAGGTAACTTTTTACAAATATTGGGGCCTTGAGGTTAAAAAATAGTTGAACTCCTGCTTTACATCACACAAGTGACCAAAGTGCTTTGCAGTACAAAACAAAAGCATAAAAACAATACAATACAATACATTTTTGTTTAAATTTTGAGTCAGTTTTGAGGAGTTGGACAAAATTGGGGCTTAGCATTCAACAAGAATCTAAAATGATGAAAATGTGAAAACTTAATTACCACAACTCTAGACTAAAATAAAGTAACTTAGACTAACCAGGATCTGAATGGCAAACGCGTTTTCCAAACAGCTCAAAAGTAGTTCTCGTGCTCTTCAGAGAAAGACTGCATTGACTTGTCGGTGCACATGATTGCAGCTTGTTTGGTTCAAGTTATCAAATCAAATATTTTAGCAACAAAACGTATCTGCTGTAAATTTTATATGATTCACAGTGCACCTCCAACAGCGGTATGCGACAGAATGAAAAGTGGACGGGGCAGGAATAAGGCAAACAATTGACAAGTTCTGTTAAGCTGCAACACGGTGTTCTTTTTTGTCTTACACATTAGCTGCTAAGTGCTTCAATCACATTTCAGGGACTCGTACAGTAACATCGATTGAAACGGCTGTAGAAGCGTCTTGACCAAGGACAAAACGCCTAAATCAAACACACTTGAATAATAACTTCAAACTCGATCGTAGTGGTGCTAATTGATGCTGTAGATAAATACTTGAAACGGTGCTTTCTGTTCTCGTTGTGTAGCGTGAACAGACCTGAATGGACAGAAATGTAAGTGCAGTGATGAGTGTGTAAAGTGTTTGAAGCCTGGTTTCTGTAGAAGACATTATGCACAGATCATAAACACACAAAAAGCAGCCACCAGCAAAACATGAAGGTCAGAGCTTTGAGTAATGCTGAGCTCTTTTTACAGCAAACTCCCGCCGTCCGCCATTACTCTCACTTTAAAGAGCCGTTCAGAGGCTGCAGGGGATGTGCCACTAAAAGAGAAATATGTTTAATATTTTCAGCACAGTTTAAATACATTGTAATGGAGAGATGTTTAGTTTTAGATTTAGTAGTAAACTTTGATATGTTAATCATTGTAATTCTAATTGCAAAAACTATGTAAAATAGCTTAGAAATTGAAAATGGGTCGACAGACTTCCTCTTCAAAACTGTAGATCTGATAGGACCGCCTCCTCCAATAAGGAGATTGCGGGTTCGCACCAACATCTCATGATCTCTCTGGGAGAAGTTTGCATGTTTGTATATTAAGGTGTCTTGAATCAGGAACAGGCTTAGTTTCAGAATTTGTCTAGGACTTTCTGACGAAAACAACAAACAAACAGTCTCAATGGTCAATGGTCTTGGTCTTGTCTCAGCCTTGGGACTCTGTGGTCTTGAAATGGTCTTGGTCTCAGTTAGTGCGGTCTACTACAGTGGTTCCCAAACTTTTCAGACCTAGATCCACAAAATAACAGCATAACCAACTCTCCAACAAAAAAAAAAAAAAAAAAAATAGATGTCTTTAGAAATTTGGAGTTGAAAAACCATTTAAATTGGGCTAAAATGCATTTATTTTAGTAGATTATATGTTTTATAAGTCTAAACTCTAGTCAAACCTGGTGCTAAAGTTATAAAAATTGTTGAAAAACCAAGTCATAGTTGTAAAATTACATCTTGAAATCATCTTGCGACCCCCAGATTTTGCATCGCAACCCCCCGAGGTGTCCCAACCAAAAGTTCTGGCGCCACCTCGTAACCTCCACTCATTTTAATTTCACTCCAGTTACTAAGTAGGTCAGGTATGGCAAAACCAGGAAGTACAATTGACTAGTAGATAGGAAAAATTATATGTTTGTGATTAAATTAGACAAAATTCACCTGTGTATAATGTTAAAGTGAGGCTAAACCTAGTGTGAACTGACATTGATTGACAGGACAAAACATGGACAGCGAGCTTGGCGTGTGATGAGTTTTGTGTGGGAGCGGTCCTGCAAAGAGGTTTACAGCTGCTGAGGTTTTGTTGCACTTCAAGATTCCTTTTTATTAACTTTGTATGAAGCTTTTGCATTACAGAAGCACATGAGCTCATGTAAGTATTTTCTGAAATTGAAAATGAGAAAATAGAAACACTTTTGCGAGTTTTGACCCTGCGACCCTTTGCATCTTGCACCTGCTTATTTATTTAAACCATACGACTGATCACTTTACAACTCGCCAAAGCAGCAGGAGGAGTTTGTATGTTCCACCTGGGCGGCTTGGCTGTGGCGTCAACTCAAAAACAACCCAAGTACGCTCTCTTCTTTTCATCCTGTGTTAGATTTTAACTCAAAAGTTGATCGTATCTGTTATTTTAAAGTTTACGGCAATGATGGCTCACACAAATGTTTATGCTTTACTTCCCGTAAAATATTTTAATTTACTGCTGATTTTCCATATGATAAATACAGGTTTCCAGAGTTGTCCTTTCAGATCTCACGTAATATTGGATGTGGCAGAGGAACAGTCGGCTTCATCACTGTATCGATCATCTTAAACCACTGGATCCTGACCTGGAGTATCACCATTGATTATTGATAACTCAAGAGGACTTCAAATGACTCACAGCCAAAGCAACACTGAGGCTGTATAGTGTACTTCTTACTTCTATTAATTAATTAGATCAGGGCTTGAATTTGTCCAAAAAAGGTTATAATATTGGCCTATTAGTTATTTCAAAACAAGGGTCCTCATTTCTATTTGTGTCCTTGGTGGGCCATAAAACTCCACACTAAAACCACTCTAAATATATTAGGCGATGGAGTATTTTTTGGTCAAACTAAGTGTCCTGCATCGGATGTTGTAGCTTGTCCGTTTAGGCTTTTGCAAGAAAATGCGGCTGGTGATGAAATCCACAGTAAATATTGTGTCATTGTGGAATTTGCCTGGTTTTTAGACTCGCTTTGTCAGTCCGCAGATGTAAATGTAGTTTATATACAGCATCATGAAATCTACGCCTCGAGTCTCTTTTGTTCACAGTGAGCACATCATTTCCAAAAGCCCAGAGTAACTTCAGCACATTTCAACAATCCCCTGACGTCTGCAGAGATGAATAATTGCCTTTTACTCCTGCATATTCTGGACTGCGCTAATGTTTTAGCCTGCTGGACGATATTGTTTAGTTTGAGTGGTCAAAAGTGGTTAAAACCAAGCAAAAACAGATAAGAGTGATGGCAGTTTGCACATTTAAAAATAGTTTGGATTTTAAGGCATTCTCTCTTTATCAAACCATTGTGCTAAAAAGGAGCACCAAATAGTATTTGAGACTGGTCTTTGTCTTAAAACTGGTCTGGAGACTACTTTTTTAAGCTCTTGATCTCATTTTGGACTTGAGCACATTTGGACTTGGTCTAGTCTTGACGTCCAGGATTTGGGGTCTGACACCGAGACCATGTTTTATTAGCACAATGCTCTGTTCAACTTACACCAAGCTCCCTTGCAAGAAGCTTGCCAGAGCAGCCTGTGCAGTCATTTTGAGGCAGAAGATGATGTGTGGCACTCTTAATTCATTTTGGCCTGGTCATGGTGACCTGTGCGAGGCACAGTTTGCAAAAAGAACTGCACAATAGGATCAAGTTCAAGTTATGAATATGAAACTATGTAACTAAGCTTCTAATAAAAAGTAGTTATTTTTTGTATGTTGTGAAAGTTATCTTGAAGCAGGACTTCCAACAAAGCAGGACGTATAAACAAAAGTAACTGCACAGTTTGTGTTTATTTCTTGATGAATCTGAAACCTTGTAACATATACTGTATATAAAAAAAAAAGACAAAGATGGTCTTGATTTGGTCTCAATGGTCCACGGCCTTGGTCTTGTCTCGATCTTGGGACTCTGTGGTCTCGAAAAGGTCTTCCTCTCAGTTAGTGTTATCTTGACTACTACGCTATTGGGGGCTTTTCCATTATCAGGGACCAGGTACTTTTATAGTACCTGCTTTGGCCCTGAGGGAGTAGATGCTAAACCTGACGCCAGACCCACATAATGAACTACGCTCTATGTTACACTCTAAGTGTGTGAGCTGCACTCTGCACAAACTAGCGGCACAATTCACGTCTTACTGTGATTGTGTCCTGCACAAGCTACAGTGTCTCCTGCACAAAGCGCAGAGAGTAAAAGTTTTAGTGTTAAAAGCAAATGTTGTGTTGCTCCTTTTTTGAGAAAATGAAAGTGAAACTTAAAGTTCTCCATGTGGGAGTCCACGAGCAACAGCGGATTCTTTTGCAGCGCATTTGTTTTGAAATGTATTTTGACATATTTAACATTGTTAAAGAGTGAAAATAGTTTTGGGCCTATGATTAACATTTCAAAAGAGAGCAGGAACCACAGGAACTGAGCAGACAGTTGAAAAGCCCTATGCCTTGTACTGTGCCTGCAGAAACATGGTTTAGGTGTATGTCACCACAAGTGAATGCAAAAACACTTTTGTAAAAAAAAAAAATAAATAAATAAAAAAAAACTTGAGTCATTCGAAAAATGTTGCAACATTTACAGACTTGAGCTTTTTGTTATTTTTAATTTGTGGGTTAACAATCCTATTTTCTCATTTCTTAAATCAATGATACAAGGTTAACGCTGACTTTACAACTTCTCATTTTTATCCTTATTCATCATCCTTTTAAATTCAGGGAGTTTTTTTTTGTTTTCTGAAGAGAAAAGAGAATTTAGGCCTAAAGTTCTGACTGCTTATATCAGAACAAAACAGGGGAATTGGTTTTTGCTCAAGCAAACCAAAAAATCCACCAAATCCCACAAATGTATTCACTACAAAAAAACACATTAGATTTCCAAGTTTAACAAAAACATGAAAATCCAACAAAATCCTAATCCAGCCTTTCTGTGTTTAATGCGATGAATTCCCCTCTTTTCAAAGCAGTTAGTGTAAAATCATGGACTATTAGCCATGTGTCATTAGCGATTTATGATTCCTCTCAGCATTTGGATTCATGCGATTGTGAATGCAGCTTTGTACTAGTTAATTAAAAATGCTTTGTGGAAGTAGTTTGGTCCTTCGGGGGAAAGCGTTGTGTGTGTGTGTTCATTACCTCGGTGGCATTATTGATATGCTATTGCAGAGATCCCACTTCATATAAAGTACACGCCTTCAGCTGTTTGTGCGTCTTTATGCTTTATTTATGCTAAAGGAATATGAGTGTCATTTAGCCCAAGGACAACAGACACTTTGTAACTCGCTTAAGTAAACAGTCGTCGTGGAAGCAGATGTGAAAGTGGGGCTGAGCAATGTCAACTTTTGTGACTTATAAACTACAGTATATATCAGGCATTTTAAGAGTTTTTCTTGTCTATTTTGTTCTTATTTTTTGCAGACTGTAGGAATGAGTTGCTCTTATAAGAAGCCTATAAAAATGTAACCTCACTAGATTTCCTCTGGACTGTCCAAAGCTCTCATGGATACAGCCATACAGACGACAATGCATCATATTCTGGGGGCGTGGCTTGTCTTGGGTCGAAATATCTGTATCTGAGTTACTGTTAAAACACAACACATTTTCTTGCTTTTTTATCATTTTATATCACAAGTTAATTGATTAATAACAACGAATCAAGTATTGAATTAATCTTCAAAATTTAAAATAAGCCAGTGATACTAATAAGCATATATTTTATCTTGATTTGAGCAAATGTGACTAAAGTCGAGTGATTCTGAATATTCTACAAATGAAATATGCCAATATAACTATATATTTGTGATTATTATACAGTAGCTACTTTTGCCATTTTCAAATGGAAAATGTTTGTCCTTCTGTATTTTTAGTGAATCAATACAGTTTTCAATTGTTCCATATCTTTAGTTAGAGCTCTGGCTTCCTGATAAGGAGGTTGTGAGTTCAACTCCCGGGTTGGACCATATCAACATCTCTGGGTGGAGTTTGCATGTTCTTCCTGTATCACAGTGGGTTTTCTCCGGGTACTCCGTTTTCTCCCACCTCCAAAAACATGCATGTTTAGGCATAGTTTACAAGACAACGTTCCCAAGAAAACCGTCACAGTCGTAGCGTTTTGTGCTCACAGTTTATATGGTGTCGTGGCGAGCTAATCTTCCTTTACATGGAAACACAGTTAGACCGAAAATGCTGTAGTTCTTATGCCGCGTCAGGAGGTGGCGGTATTGTGCTAGGACTCCAGATGACCTCACCGTGAACCCACGCAGCCTACGATAACACGAGCATTGACAGGTTTACAAGTTCTTCAGATCAATAAAAAGGCGAAGGAAGCAACAAAAACCAGCGCGTGAGCAAAAAGGGCTGGAAACAAACACGGAGGTTTGAGGACAGACGCAGATCGCCGAGAGCTGGACACAAACACGGGGAAGACGGCTCTCACCGGGTGTCTGCGGCGTGCCCCTGTCCGGTAAAAGTGAGCAGTTTTCTGAACATACGAATTTGAATGGATTCATTGAATCAACACCTGGAGAGGCGTTGGATTAGTTTTGTGTCTCCTCTGTAATACGCAGGTAAGAAAGCTGGACGCATTGGCTTTACTTTATGAGAATGAAGGTGCTTTGGTTTAAGAGACATTTTTGGTGACTGGGCAGTCTTCTTCTACGGTGTTAAAGTAGCGGCTACTGCACGTCAGTGACTTGACCGTCTTCATTGACAACTGTGTTTTCCTCTTTACACCACGGTGTATCCACTGAACGTCCTCGGTGAAACTACCTCTTGAATCGTATCCAGTGGAACGCCGATTCAATGAACACGTAGCTCGTTGTCGTGTAAAAGAGAAGCCAATTTGGCATCGAAACGTCACGGATTCGTTGTCGTATAAACTGCCCCTTAGGCTCATTGGGCATCACTGTAAATTTCCCGTGAGTGAATGAGCGAGTGAATGGTTGTCTAACCCTGCGACAAGTTTCACAAGGTGTTCCCCCGACTAAGGCCCAAAGTCACTGGGATAGGCTCCAGTCACCCGCGACCCCTAACGGGATTAAGCGGTAGAAAATGAATGAATAAAGCAATAAAATGATTAATTCAGTCAGGTACAAACTCATGGTCCAATTTAATTTTAAACTGGATTGAAATGTGTAAGTGTTATAGTCACATGACTTTTGCTTTTGCGATTAGCAAAAATGATCATTAGTTGCCTCATTTTAAGATATCTGTAGAATTAAGAGTATTTTAAACACAACTAATTCAACTCGAGTCACAGCTGAGGCTTAATAGAAGTTGATGCTGTGGCGTTATCTGAGAAAAATGAACTGAATCAGGCAGTGCTAGCATCACATTAGCATTGTTGAATATACTATATTTAGAAATTTGTGCTGTTGTCTTCATGTCTTTGGGTCTGTCTTTGTCATTTATGAGTGCGATTATCACTGAAGTTTGTATAAATACTGTCGGCATTAGAGGCCACGCCCACTAACGAACCTCTGTGGGGGAAACTTAACATTGAGATTGGACTAGAACAACATTTTTAACACTCACTGCTCAACAACTACAACAGCAAATATGGACTTAAAGAAATATATAGTTTCTAATATAGGTATGAAGACACGTAGATGAATAATGTGATCCAACGGTCCAAAGGTGTAAATATTTCAATCAATGCTAACGGTAGCTGTGGGATCAATTCTAACGTGATGCTAGCGCCGCCTGACTTTCTGTTGACTTTTCTGACTTAACACTACATCGACAACCTCCATTTATACATGATTGTGGCTTGACTTGAATTAATTGTGCTATAAATACAGTTAATTGAGCAGAAACATCTTAAAAGAGGTACAAAAAAATTTAGCTTCCCATGCCTTAACATAGGATTTCCAACATGACTTTGCCCCTCAGCAGGCCACGCCCCCAGATATGACGCATTACTGACTGTATCTATTTGGTCTGTGTAATTTGTTTCAAGCACTTTGTGTTGTTGTCGTCTTATCTATAGTTCCTTGCAGGTCTCCATAGTTACCAGACAAACAAACATCTCCTTTCACACAAGCTAACACTCCCAACCTTATGTCTGTTAAACATTATCTCGTCCGACGCTCATTTCAGACAATAATTTGCATCTTGATCAAACAGTATTTTGTCTGTCTGTTAAAATGCCGCAGTGGCCTGTTCAGTTGGAGTTCTTGTCTCTCTCCTTGTTTCTTTCCGGCAGCACAAAGCAGATTCTGACCCGAGCTGATCCTCCGGGACACTGGAGCATGTTTGTGTGTGCACTTCAGACTGTTCTTTTGGACCTCAGGGGAACTGAACACCTAGCACACAACAAACTGAATGCAAACCTGCCTGCCGTCTTTTTCACCCACACACAAAAGTTAGTCTGTGTGATACACTGTGAGAATGAAAAAAGTTTGTACAAGTTGCATATGCTGTAGGTCTCTCTTCTCTCTCTCTTTTCCCTCCCCTTATCTATCTCCCTCTTTTCTCTATATTTCTCTCTATTTTTTTTTTTTTTTTTGATTGAAAGTGAAGTATGACCGACTGTCATTACACACAAAGCTGCCATAATAAGAGGCAGTAATGTTGTGAGCTCTCTAAGCAACTAATATTTTGAAAAACAGTGATTTCAATTTATATGTGATTATTATTTTTGAGCATATCAAGCAGCCATGGCCTCTCCAACATGTCCTAGGTTTCCCCGGGTCTCCTTTACACATCTGGAATAGATTTTAGAGCCACCTCAACTGGCTGCTCTTGAGCAGCAGCTCTATTCTGAGTTCCACTAGTGTGACTGAGCTCCTTATCCGATCTCTAAGGGAGATAGAGAATATGTTCACACTGCAGGTCAATTCCAATTTTTTTGCCCATAGGCGATCTGTATCCGTTTTTTTCAAGACAGTGTGAGCAGCACAATTCAGATTTTTTTCTAGTGCGACACGCGTCTGTTTCATATGTGGAAATAAATCTGATCTTTTCAAATGAGACTGCTGTCTAAACGCTCTTGTCGCATTTATCTGACCTTTACGTCATGCGGGTCACTTTTGGGGCCGCATCTCGTTCACATCAGAGACGAGTCGGAATTGCATGTTTTGTGTAATGTAAACGATTACATAAAAAAAACGGAACTAATGACAAAATCTGAATTGAGAATCTGACCCTGCAGTGTGACCATAACCTTTGGTACATTTGTGAACACTTTTTGAGACTTATTGTTACTTTGTGTTGATGGAAAAGGCATTGTATCAGGGGTTCCAAACTTTTCTTTGGTGGGCCAAAATTAGCAGAATTTGTTCCTTGGCGTGACAAAATGTATTCAAAGTTGAAGCGTTCGGAGAACCAAACCAAACCAAACCAAACTTTTTTCGAGAGGAAATTAAGATAAAATGGTCTTTTATTTACATGCTTTAGGACAAGCCTATTCAACTTAGGTGGAGCCAAATTGGCCCTCCGATTTGTTTTGGCCCTCAAACTATATTTCAAATATTGCAGATAATATTTTTTTTCTGGTTTGCAGGGTTAAGTCTTTTTAGTTTTGGTGATATTTTGCAAATGTTTTCACAATAAAACTTTTTTCATTAAAACAAGGATTATTTTTTATTAAAATGAATGCGATATGTCACTGTAGGACAGTACATTCTAATGAACAAAAAACACATGCAAATATGTCAGATTCTTTAGCTAAAATGCTCATTTGCATCTGTTGTCCCTCACACAAAAAACATTACAATACAAAAAAGCCAAAAAACTAAATAACAGAGCAACACAATCTTGTTAATTAAAGTGCTCGCATACTTGGTTTTCCTGAATAATTAATTCTAAATGTAGGTTGATTTAAAATACATCCAAATTTATCTCATCTGACTCTCACAGATATTGTTTTTTTTTTGCAGTGTGAAGTTTGCGTCTGTGGAAATACAAAGTGTGTAGCAGCTTAGTGCCTCGGAGTTAGTGATGGACAAAATTACAATAGCATACATTTTTATAGGATTTACACTATTAGATAGCCCAAGCATTAAATTAACGTTAGCGGGCTGAAATGTTGAAAAGCGGAGGTGTAAAGAGCTTTGCCTGTCTCGCGTTTCTGTGCACAGGCTCCGTTTCAAGGCAATGAGAAATAATCAGAATTTGGAGTTGTATTAACAGAGAAGCCACTGCAGCTGAAGTTTGTTTTTTACGCTACACAGATTTTCTACTTTGCGGCTTAGACGGCGTCAGACTGCTAATGCCAAAGTGTCATTTCAGCGCCGGTGCAGGGGAAAGCCACACGGAACTTTTAACTCTGTGTAATAGGTTTGCACAATATGTTTTTCAATGATTGTTTTTCAATAAGAGACGAGGCCAAAGCTGTGGTTTGAAGACTTACTGTACATATGCACTGCTAAAGGCTCTACACCTCATACAGTCTGACAAAATGAAAACTGGTTGATTTCACCTCACAATAAAATATGGTTTTGCTTTGCACACATTTTTTGTTTCATTTATTTTTTTCCTTGTAAGCAGCCATGTTTGTTTTCATATGATAGACGATGGGTTGAACCACAGTTTTTGGTGGATTTTTGAAAATATATATTAATGCTGATACTCGATGCAGATGAAGGTATTTAAAAATGTATTTTCAAAGATAATTTCAAATACACTCTAAAAGGAAAAAGAGATCAGCAGAAATAGTTACAATACAATACAACACCTATTTTTGGGCTTCCTGGTAAGCAAACAGAAATCATTTTAAACTTCGCACATCAGTCATGTCATGTTTTGCTCACTTACCCAATGCCTTCTGAGCTTCTGAATTGTGTCTGAATTTAGATTTTGTTTAATGAACTTTACACGCATCATCTCCAGCACACCTACTTCTTAAGTAATGTGCGAAGCACCGACTTTACCCCTGCTATACACTGAGTCTGAGTTTGGTGCGAGGCGGGACTTAGAAAGTGCTTAAAACCTACGTGCCCTTGTACACAGACCTCGGAGCAGTGCAAGCGCACGTTCGAGAGTCGCGTGAGTGTACGGAAAGAATCCTTAGAGCAGGGGTGCCCAAAGTGGGGCCCGGGGGCCAAATTCGGCCCGCCAGATGGTTAAATTTGGCCCTCGAGGGTTGTTCAGGTTTGTTAGGACTAACTGTTTGATTCAATTTTGTGCTGAAAAGACTGTCAAATGACAAAATTCGTGTGCAATCTTTGAAAAAGGTATTAATAAAAGATATTTTAATCTTCATCTCTTCTCAAAATGTTTTTTTAAATGCCGAAAAAAAATTATGTTTGGCCCTTGGCACTCTTCAATGCAATATATTTTGGCCCGCGAAGAAAAAAATCAGCAAGTTTTGGCCCACCAAGGAAAAAAGTTTGGGCACCCCTGCCTTAGAGAGTCTATTGTTGTCGGAACTCGCAGTGGTCTGATGTGACTTTCAAGTCATTATACGAGCATTCTCACGGTAATCCATGTGAATCTGTGCGGCTTTGGGCAATAACGAACCGCAGTGGACTGCTGCTGGTGTACAAGGCACTTCACAAGAAACTCTGACACGTCTCGGGCCAAACTCGCTTCGCAGTCTGTGTACGGAAGGCATTAGCCTACTATAACATGGCCAACACGGAGTTTGTTGGAACTTTTTCATTTGACGCCCACAATGCTGTGTCACTGTAACAGCTCCTTACCTCTAGCCTCTGCTCTTCTGTGGCCTTTATGAACCTGCTTTAATCCACTGTTGTTTTGTAGTTGTTGTTGTTTCACTTTTATAACCGTGCATATGAAAGAAAACACTTTGCGCTCGATCACGTGACACACACACTGTTCTCCGCTCACTGCTGCACTCCACAAGTTTGTGTCATCTCTGTTCTTCTGCCACATGATGCCACTGTCAGACAAATAATCATCGTAATCATGTCCTCATGTCTCTGGCCTGTTTTTTTTTTGGCAAGTTAAAAATCACAAAAGATCCTGATCTCCTAGTGTGCAGCTAATACATTTCTTAATGAAAGGTTCTGCTGTTATATGGTCTACTGTTAACTGGGGTTCATAAATCATTCATTACCAGACTTTTCTTAGAATTTCTAAATTAAAAAAAAAAATGTTGGCATCATATCTCAGTGAAGATTACAACCCTCCACAAAAATGGTGCCTTTTACTAAATTTACAAACAATGCAGAACATTGTTTCTGTTTTAAATACTCGCTCTAAATACTTCTACTTAAATATACACAGTACATAAGCTAAAGTTGTGTACTATGTGTGTGTGTTTCATGTGAACTCTTGCCGGAGCTCTGGAGCAGCAGACGGTTTGTTGACCAGGTGCGTTCTGTCTCCAGCCTTTAGCCTCATCAGTTATTTCAGTCATTCACCTCATGACCATTATGCAATTCCTCCCATCTGTCTCCTCTCTCTCCTCTCATTTAGGGACCGCACAGAACTCTGGGTATTTACGGAAAAGCCTGGTCAGCAGCTAAGTCCTTGGCTAAACTAAATGTTGGTGTCTGAAATGTTTTGAGAAAATTGAATTAATACAACTTTGAGCACATTCAAAGCACTTCTGACTATATGGAGTTGAAACTTATTAAACACAAATATGATGCATGTTTTTGTGTGGTTTTCTATTTTCAAACATGCTCCTGAGCACCCCCACTTTGTAATTCCATGCTCCAGAAACAATAAAAAGAGCGTAGTAAAGCACACATGACAGACATGTTTCCAGGGTAAACAATCAAATTGATCTTGCCTGATGTGGCGCAGAAATGCTCAAAACAACTCTGGAAGATTTATGAACTTAAAAGATCTCAGAGATCCATCTGTATCAGGGGCGGTGAACTGGTCAGAGGCCAAGAGGCGAATTTTTCAGCTGTCATCCTTGAAGAGCCACACCATGAGTCAACCTACTGCCACCACCAGCGGGCAAAGTACATTTGTATTGAAATACATAGATGTCCATTGAAAATATTTTTCTATTTAACGTATTTTTGGTAATTCAGTGGGGTCTGAGGGGAATCCTCCTCCAGGAGACATTTTTTAAAATTCCTGTTTTAGAAGTGATATTTTCATTATGATGTAATTTTACTAATAGTAAAAAGACATAAGTCAGTAAATCAAAAAGTCTCCGCTCCATAGAGGACAGATTTATGGGCCCCAGATACCCTTAGCTCACACTCTGATTGACCAAGAGCCGCATGCGGCTCATGAACCTCGGTTTTGCCACCCCTGATCTTTGACATCACAGATCAGAGACATTCAAAATGGTGTTTTGAGGAACAAAAGAAATCTCACAGACAGAACATCAGCCGTGTTTTTGACAAGGAAGCAGTTTTGGAATAGGAGAAAATATTCATAAAAGTCTATTTTGCACATTATGTCCCCTTTAACTAAATCATAGCTCTCTTCTTGTGGTTCACTCCAGTCTATTTTTTGTGCAGTGTGTCTTCCAGGTAAGGATGCAATGCATAATAACTGTGACAAACATACCATGTGACGTTATGCTGCAGTGTAGTGCATTTTGCTTTGCAAAAATGTGAGTTTTCTGAAGAGTAAAGATGTTAGCTATTGCTTTTGAGTTTTGCCACAGATCAGTTATCAGAGCACAACACTAGCTCAGCTTTGCCCTGATGAAGACCTGGTGTTGAAACGCGTTGGCGTGACAGAATAATGCAACATAAATAGACAGAGTGCCTTGGACCTCTTTTGTTCTTTCTGGAAGTTTTTGCCCTCGACAATCCTGATGAGCACCTGTTTAGATTTCCTCACTAGACTGAGATTCGGGTGAGCACTCCAAGCATCTTTATACTTACTAGCTCAGCAGTGTTGTGCTTTAGGTCTCTAAAGCTAATTTTTACCTCAAGTACCTTCAGCTTTTGCAGAGGAATTGCCAAAACCCCAAATATTCCAAATCTAGTGTAATTTAGGTCTCAGTTGTAAACACCAGCTTTACCAATCTTTATATTTAAGGAATTTGCAAAATGTGCCTGATGGAGATTTTTGCAAAATAATATGGTCAATCAAGATGTGATATTCAACATTTTGTCAAAATAAATAAAAATCTCTTGGAAATCCAGGACAGCAGTGTCGGAAAACTTCTTTATGAAGCAGTGTTAGAATACAAAAACTTGATAACTTGTCTTTGATAGGAAATAGCTCCTTATGCAATGCCAATTTTTAAACCAATGCTAATAAAATAAAAACAAAAGCACATTTCTAAAAGCAGCTTCTTCTTTCTTTTTCTATTTTCTACAATCCTAGTGGCATGCCTCTAGATTATGAGGTGTAAACAGACCTGGAGAACATTTTTAAGTTCACCAAAAGCACTGCAGACTTTTACAATCCAGATAATTCCAACAGCGTTCATTATTCCCCCCGTCACTGCCGAGTGCGTCTGTTTGTGTCGAGGTTCGGGGCCACTGCTGTGCTTATTTTTAGCTTGGCGTTGTGCAGATGTTCTCTTCTCCACGCTGGCTGCCTGTGTTAAAGGCGAGTTAACCGGCTCACTGCTCGCTGTCATGACGCGGCCTGATGTATGAGACTTAGGAGCCAAACGCTACACTGTTTTCACTGTTTTCACTTCTCTGGCTTTTGATACATAAGTGCAGCAGCTCGAAAAACTTCTTCCGGGATCGATAACGCGGCTCAAATTGGGCGTCGGAGCTGAAAAATCGTGTGTGAAGAAGGCATTGTTATGGGCGCCAGTGACTCTGAAGACTATTTATCTGATGGTGACAGTTCTGCTCAGCTCTCCTGCTGCTGGATTGTATTCTATAGTGAGAAACTTTAGGCCCACACTGTAAAAAATAACCGTAGTTACAATGTCAAGGAAAGATTTATTGTCAGTTTTTGGTTAGACTTACAATAGTAGTTCTCAACTTTTTTGTCTCAAGTACATCCAAAACCTTTTCTCCCTTTCGAACCATCTTCAAAATCTGTTTTTCCTGTTGAAAATATAAACCGTTTGTTATTTGTTTTGTAAATTGGATTTGAATTTGAATGAATGAACTTTATTGTCATTTCAAAGTGAGCACTTTCTCACTTATCAACCCTAAAAATATATATTTGCTGACAAACAATCACAGAGAACATCCACACTACAGTACATCACAACCATTCAGTTCATAGCCTCAGCTCAGGGTTCAGTGAGTTAATTTACGTGAGTCAACTCCAGAGGACACCACTTATTTAAAAGCCTCACAGCTTGTGGAAAAAAAAAACATGTTGAGCATCCTGATGCTGTAGTATCTTTTCCCAGAGGGCTTAGGAAAAACATGTGATGAGAGGGGTCATGCACATCTTTAAGAATTACTTTAGCTCTGCAAATGCAACGCTGCTCATACAAGTCCTCTATTGTGCCCAAAAGTATCTTAGACCTGCTCCACACAAGAAGATTCGATCAGGATTTGCAAAGGTGTGGACTTGAGTCAGACTTGAGCCTCTATTTTTATGACTTGATATGATGGAGACTTGGTTTGAACTTGAAAATTTGGGTCGCCGTCTGAACCGGTTTGGCAACTTTTGTTTGGTGTGAATGAAGCTGTTGGATCAGAGGTCATGCAGGCGAGTTTTGTAGAGTCTGCGTTGCCAGTTGCCGCATATTCAACTATTTAATTGGCCCCTGTCTTCCGGTAAACCAGTGATTCAGTGCACAGGAAAACCAGAAATGACAAATAGCTGAGCATAGATTTTGTATTATTGCACAGGTTCAAACGCGACGCAAGTACGTGGCTACTTGGGATGGAAAACCGTACGGAAACTTTGAAAAATGTTTGAAGTACAGTATGCAGCGATCAAATCGAAAGTCCAGAATACATCGCAAGCCCCTCCTTTTTGTAGACCAAAGGGGCTGTAAACCATCTCACTCTGAACTACTTTGTGGCTGTGTCTGTGAAAGTGCCATACAAATAAAGCTTACTCTAAATACAATGATTAGTCACCCGGAGAGAGATATACTGTGTAGTTAGCTGAGGAAACTTCTTTGATAAAAAGGGCAAAACAGGACGAGAGCTAGCTGTTTAGATCAGGTATGAACTGGTTTGACGGAATACAGGCTCATGAAAACTTTTTCTCTGCTTTTTTTCACTCACCTGAACGTAAAAGTTATGAGTCGTAAAGACAGACTCACAAATGTTCACAATCAGCCGCAGCTCTTTCTGCTATCCAGCTGCGCGCACATCTCCTGTGTTGATGAACAAATAATCTCTCCGTAGGTTGTTTGCGTTCTAAAGTCTGGTGAGTCCATATTATTAATAACATTGTACTTTGCAATAAAATGTTAATTTCACACATTTTCAATTCGTAATTAGATTCACTTACTTTTCTTTTACAACAAAAAAACTGCATTAATAACATTTATTAATGATCCATCTGTATTAAATATGACTAGCCTGTAGATAGATGTTACTTGAATGCAACCTATTAAAGAAACACACTAAAACACTCATTTTTACAGTGCAGCCCTTTTTATAAAGAGCAAACAAATAATATTTCAACATGAGTGGCTTTTTGAACTGTTTTATCCCATTAATATTTATAACATTGTGTCATGTGTTGCGACTTGTTATTTCTCAGTTGAATAGAGCATTTAAAGCCCACACATGGAATCTCGGGCGAGCGCAGACTTAGTGGGTTTTGACAGCCCGGATCCGAGCAGACTGCGGCGGCCATGTTTGTCAACACAGAGCAGATAAATGTCTCTCTGTTCAAATCAAATCTGCCATTGTTGTTGTTGTCGTTGGCAGCTCCTCTGTCATGCTGTGTGGTCCAACAATGCCTCTCATTAGTGGCGTTTTCCCTCTTTTATCCCGTCTGTGAACGGCGCCCATCGTAATGTCCCACTGTAATCAACTCCTGCTGGGTTGTTGAAAAATTAAAGCTATTTTTTTCTTAATTTATTAGTAGTTTAGATATTCTGCTCTCTGTTTTGTGTGTGGAATCTAGGGCTTAGAACAAGATCCCGGTGTTTAAACCCTGAACATGGCCTGTCTGTGTTTTTCCCGTGTCTACACAGGTTTCCTCTGGGTGACTTACAGACCATCTGATCTATGTGATTTAGTTAATTCCTCATATAAAGAACAATATAATGCACTTTTACTGCAATGTTGCTTCCTTATCAAAAACACAGCTGTCTGTGAGATACTATTCTTTCTCCTCTGAGCCTCAAAACATAAAAAGTAATGATCCAACTTCCCAAAACAAGGGCGCTCATGACAGCAGGTTGTGAAACAGTGACACTAACCAATATAACGTCTATTTCTGTCATTGATTTTTTATTCTCTGCGGCGATGTCGGGCTCTCTGATGCACGTGCTGACTTTGTCTACAGTCAAATACATGATGCAGTTTCACAGTTTCACCAGCAGATGGGGGAATAGTGTGAGCATAAAGACCCAGAGGAAGTCATGTGACCGGAAAATACTGTTGCTCTTTTGTTGACAATAGGCAGCACAGTCGGCTGTGTTTTCATGATCAGCTGCTTCTGGAGGTCGGCTTTCTTTTCAGACAGATTACAGGCAAAACATCTTGCACTAAAACTAAAGACGATCCTACTGGACTAGGATTCTGAGGAAAAAAGCCACTTTCAGCAAGTCTAGAGGAGAAAAAAAAAAAAACTTCCTCTTTCATGAGCGATCCAAAAGTGGTCAGATTAAGTCAAACTACTGTATTTCTTCATGTTTGGAGGGTTAAATATAATCTATGCCCCATGAAGGAGGTTAAATCTATATCACCTGCATCAAAAAGTAGAAAAGAACTGTGCTGCTTTCTCGTCTGTAACACAGCTTTAGTTGGTTTAAAGATGAAAAAGACCTCGTCCTCATTGTTTTAATCATGTAAACCTTACATGTTTTTATTCTAAAGACATTATTTTATTGTCATAGCTCATATTCTTTCAACACATGTAGAGCAGAGGAAAATAACACTGAGTTTGTGTTAGGAAACTTTTGAGATAACATCCTTTTTCTATCAAACGCTGAAATCTAAAGAAAACGAATGCCTATAAAAGGGGATTAATGTAGAAGAATAACTCTTCTTTTCATTAAAGTAGATACTTGTTGGTCTTATTTGATGTCATGATTCCAGTTGTACAAAGTGTTTTTGTTTTTTTTTTTTTCTTGTGGAGTTGTGAATATTGTTTAAAATTAGCAAAAAGGCCTGGCAGGAAGGAGGGTCAAAGTGAGAATAGGGCTGGCACTGAAAGAGTTAAAGCCTTTATTGTCAGGGCTATTTTTAATTCTAATGTGGGCCAAATTTCTTGGCGACAATGGTCCGAGGTCCGGATTACTGTACCGCCACAAACATACCATTTAGATCCAACATCACACTGAAATTCTTAAAAATACTTTTCACAGAAGAAACAAAATTGCTTTGTCTGCAAAACTACCTCTGGCGATCACAGTCTTCCTGAAATATGTGGCCTGAGTCATTGTAACATGATGGACCATATTTCATTGCTTGACTTAAGTTATTCATCTTCAACGCACCTTTGAGAGACATTTAGATTGGACTCAACTTCCATCTTCATTATGTGTACTTCTGTATTTTTGGCTCTAAACCATTTTAAATACATTAAGACTTTTATGTGATCTTACTTACTTACTTACTGTGCTCTTGCTGTTGCTTCATTCTTTACTCATAGGACCTCCTCAAAAACTAGGTTCATCTCAATAGGATAATTCCTTTCGGTAACAATTTTGTAATCAGTACATCTAATCACTAAAATATCCATTTGCAGCCCAACATGAAAGCCTCAGCAGCAGCAGGACACGTGATCTATTGTGATTCTCAGTGACTCTAAACTGTCCTTTGGCCTCAGGCTGGTCTTAAGAGTAGACTTTAGCCTCGATCTGCCCCTCTCACTTCAAAGCAGCACTTCTGAGAGATCGTATTATTCTGCTGCGGTGAAAATCGTCAGGCCACAGCATCTCTCGTGTGGCTTTTCAGGAAAGTTTAAGTGACTACGATGTTATTTCTCTAAAATAGCTCCATTTTGGACAAGAGGCAGAGAAGCTTTTGGAGGAAAAAGAAAAGAAAAAATTCTCACACTGGACATTACAAACTTGAATTTTATTGAGTAACAAGTAAAACATATAGTAATGTCAAGAGTAGAAGGATAAAGTAAGGATCTGTATTATGATTATCTGTAAAATATGCTATATGTTACACACGTGACGAATGAGGCGGTAACTTGTGTGCAACAGTGTGACTTTATTTCTGTGAACACAATAAAGTACGTTTTTGTTGAGTAATGGCTTCACTGTACTCACTGTACATTGCTTATAACTGAACTGAGCTTCTTCTGCCATATGACCATGCAGACTAGTATTTTAGTAATTACATAGTAATTCACAGCCACTTCTGTTACATGTATTTCACAAAAAGAAAAGACAAGTTTCATAAAACAACCTTGAACTTGTAATACATGTACTTTCCTGCATTGCTGAACTATATTAATATCATTGGACCAGTATTAGCTATCACATGTACACAAAACAAACTACAGTTATACATGAATAAAAATAAACCTTGCCTAAGAACCTTTACACGACGCCATGAGCGCGGGAGAAGCTAAAGGTAGTTAGCATTTAAGCTAGCGCCGTTTTTACATGCCTTCAGATAAACATAACAATCACAAACACATTCTAGCTGAACAAAACGTTATCTTGCCTCTACATATGTGTCTTAACTTCTAAATTACTAAATGCTTGTGCACTTAACTCACCTGTGAACACAATAAAGTACGTTTTTGTTGAGTAATGGCTTCACTGTACTCACTGTACATTGCTTATAACTGAACTGAGCTTCTTCTGCGTAAGGAAAAGAAGTCAGTCTGTACTCACTGCGCCATTACTGACACCTACTGGCGTAATGCAGTATTGCATCTGTGCCTGAACTTAAAACAGACAAATGTGAGTAAATGCCACCAGCAAAATAAAACAATATAGCTTATAAACAGCACATTACAAAATGAAAAATGATTGGGGGTGTCTCTTTATGTCAAATAAATCCAGGGTGCCACATATATCATTTTTGTTCCTGGAAAATCTAGAGCTGGGTGGTGAACCCGAGACTCAGGAGCCTCATCTGGCTCTTGACCGGTCTGAGTGCGGCTCTTTCAAAAACATTTGTGCCCTCACACTCTCTCATTTTCACTCTCCTGCACAACTGTCAGTGCAGTGTGAAAGCAGAGATGTTTAACAGACAGCTATCTTTTAAAGAAGTGTTTCAAACTCCCAGTTATATTGTATGGAGATCTTTATTTTGTGCAAATCTACCTTATACCCACAGAGAAAAGGTTCAAATTATACAATAAAATATAATGTGTAAATAACAGTGGTCTCAAAGTGGTCTTTACAACTTTTGTTTTTTGCATGAATGTGACATAAACAGAAGTTTACACACTGACCTGACTAAAGTTTGTGCAGCAATGTTTTCTCTGCTCTGATCACACAGGACAGACCTGTGAGGTCCTAAAGCCCAGTTTTACACTGGCGGAGCTAAGAGGGGGAATCTGGGGCTGGGGTCCCATAAATCTGGTGTTTATTGTGACCCAATTAATTTATTATTATTATTTTTTTTTTAACTGTATCTTTTATTTATAGTAAAACTGCATCACATAATAAGAATATCACATCTAAAACACCAAAATACAGACAATTACATTGAATTGTTTAAAATTCTTCTGGGGTAGGGCCCACACTTCCTCAGAATTACATCAGAACCTGAGGGATGGGTCAAATGCAGAGGACAAATTTCTCTTTGGGGACAATAAAGTATACCTTAATCTTAACCTTAAGAAACTTGTTGTATAGTTGTAATAAAGGGGTTATGAATCTAAGGGTTTGTGTGTAAATTTAAACTAAATATAAAATTTGCCCCCTGGTGGTGGCAGTAGTTCGACTCATGGTGCTGCTCTTTAAGGATGACAACTGAAATTTCAGCTCTTGGCCTTTGACCGTTTGCCAGACTTATATTCTGTCGGTGTATTTTATACCAGTCTGGTCATGTTCTGGTTTTCATCCTAGTGGTCTGGGAGAATGACTGCTTAGGGATTATTAAACATTCCTGCAGAAAAACTGACCAAACCTTTCATGATAAGTGTGTAAATAAAAGTGAAATTTTGGTCTTTAGTAAACAACCAATGAGCTCAATGTTTCTGTTCTTTCATTTTTAGGGTGCATTCACAATACATTGTTGATTTGGATAATTTTCTCCTGCTTCTTTTTGGCTTTGGAAGCAGTTTTTGCAGTTTGTAATTTGGCATCTTGGTTCCATCTTTCAAATTACCTGCCAGCAATGTTTCACACTGGGCCACATCGCCTCTGCTGTCAGACAAATCAGATACAAATATGTGAACAAATATAATTTATTCATCTTAATATATTAAATGGTGCCAATGGTAGCAACAGGTCTGTAAATTACAATAACAAACAAACCTCAACCACAACTTTAACAGGCACATTGTACACATTACACCCTATACTGTATGTTGCTTTGCTATGATGAAAGATGAGGAAATAAAGTTTACATTTCTTTTCTTTGCAGCTTTTCCACGCACAATGCCCTCAGTTTGCCATCATCCTCTGGTCCAACAAAGTCTGCAGTTGATATTCTTCCCCAGCAATGGCCGACCGCGCTAAAACCTCTGAAAAATGCATGAGTGGAGCATCATTCACTTCGATCTTCAATTCCTACCTTACACTACATGGCTGCTCTATGGTAAGTGCACACATACATCATAAGGCTGCATAAAATCGGCCCGGCTCTATAAATCATGCAGTAGGACGCGGTTACGGGGCTGTTCCTATAGGCCCCTGTCCTCAATATCCTCCATCTCGCTGCGCTATTTTTCATAAGAGAACCAGAGGCCATTTTAGAGCCCCGTGCACAAATATTACTCACTTAATAATGCAGTTTATGGCTTCGGAAAACACTTTGCAGGCTCTCTGTTGCGTCACCTGTTGGGCGAGATTGATGAATGTAAGTCCAGGTTATGAGCTGGTTTGTGATCATTTTATCTTATATTTTGTGTAATTTTTTATACAAGATGATTGCCATTTACTTTTTTAAAATTTTGTGACATTCTTTCATTCCGTTTTGTGGAAATTGTTTGACATTGGGGTTTGTTTACTTTACAGTAGGCAGGTACTTTTTTTGTTAGCCAATCACTGCGCCTGAACACATCAGAGTCGAGGAAGTAGAGTTTAGATGTGTTGTCAGTGAGCGTTGCCGTTTACAGTAAGCTTACAAATTATAGGTACAAAATCAAGTTCCAAGTTAATGTTTGATAAGAGGGAGGAAAAAGGAAGAAAGCATGGTTGAAAACATTGTATTGAACTCTGGTAAGAGGAGCTTAGCCAGATGCAGAAGTTAGTGTTGTGTCCATTTAAACCAGCGTAACCTGCACGTTTTTGGAGAGATTTTTAAATACAAATGTTAGGTTCTGTTTGGAGTCCAAGCTTTCTCAATAAATGTCGCCACACAGAATATTTCTTTTTCAAATAACAAACACGGGCATCAAAAATAAATCAGGATTTTTCCTCTGTATTATATTAAACAAATCAGTTCTTACGTTGTTGTACATAAAAACATAAACTGAAATTCATCTTCCACAACAAATAAATCACATGCAGTAAACAACCTATCTTCCTCTCGTACTCTTTTGAAACGACCCACCTCCAACTGTAAAGGCAGCATGCCTTCTCTGAGCTGAGCACCTAAAGATCTTTTTAATTCACATTGTGAATTATTGAAAAACAAATACTGTAAATTTAGACCTGCCAGTATTTCCAGGGCTTCTTCACACCAGGGATATCTGTGGGCTTTGTCCCAGTTCAAAACTTTTCTTGTGAGTCTTTCCTCTGATAATCACTGTCGTGGATTATTTTGGTATTCACGTTTAAAAATGAATTCCTTGAGAGTTGCCTGAGCTCAAAAGTATTATTTATTAACAAAAGTACAATTATGCATAATCGGTAGTCCAGAGAGTACAGGGTCCTAGTCATTGTTGTGAGAGAGAAGTCCATATGATTCAAATGGAGGTTTCCTCCATTTCAGCTTTCGCAGTCCATTGTTCATTAGCTCATGCTAACACATGAGCTAAGGCATGCTAGGCCATGTCAGAGGCCTGCTCTTGCAGCCCTCTCCTACATCTCAGTGTCCTTGCTGCATCGTCTGCCCCAAGTGGTATATCCAAGTGGTCTGCCCAAGTGGTCTGCCCAAGTGGTCTGTCCAAGTGGTCTGCCCCTGCTCTCTGGCTACGTTGTCCCTTATAGCCATCAGGGTGGCAAAACGGGTCTGGGAGCCTCCAGCTCACCAGAGGAGTTTAGAGTCTTTTCACATGCAACCAAGCCTATTCAGGTGTGATCTACATTAGCACATCCAGAGACTTACTGGCTCCGAGAGGCTTTTGATGGGTTTTCCCAGGTTTCAGTTTCTGCAAAGTTACATTTCAAGATTTCCATAACATCACACACAGAGATTCCATAGTCTAAGGACTGCTCTTTGTTTCACAGCACAGGGCTCCCAGCCCATATCCCCTTCTGTGGCTGCTGCAGTGGTACACCTGTGTATTTCCAGAAAATACCTCATGGCTCAGACTTGAACTGTGTTACACTCTGGAGCATCATCAAATCCTCAAACTCCTGCAACATAAAACAGCACAGGTCCCACCACAGAGTCATACAACTTAGTAAATGTATCAAAACTTAAAACAGGTCTATCAATGATTGACCTATTGTTATAAGTGGCAGAAATCCCATGTCTAATTTAACACCAAAGCTTCCATGACTTTCAATGGTTCCACTGATGCATATAATTTTCATATTCATTGGTTTCAGTCACATGATTTTTTCTTTCCATGAAAACCATTTTGAGGACTTTTGATTTTTTTTCTAACTGATGCTGTTTTAATATTGTACTGCCAAGGCATTTATATTACAGTACTTGAAATCAATAAAAAAACAGCATGATGCTTTTCAGTCGCCTACAAAAGGCCAGATTCCAATAGAATATAGAGCATTGGATTTCTTCTTTATCCTGCACAAATTGTAGAAAACTCTTCTCCATATGTTTCTTTTTGATAAGAAAGCAACATTATCACACGCTTATGGATCTTTCATAGTAAATCTTCCTGCAGCTATCAAAGGCACTTGTCCTCCTCTCCATTTTCAAACCGATCAGACGCCATTTTTCAAACCTGACTGGAAACGGCAGCGTGCGATTCATTAGCGCGATGGAGATGGAGTGATTTGCTGTAGCTCTGCCATGAGTACATATTGGCTGAAGATTGCAGAGGGTTGTTGGGAAATTGTCCTGCAGATGAAGTGCTCAGGTGAGTGGAGTGGAAGCTACGGAAAAAAAACATCTCCTATGCAAATCTCTCGCGCTATAAAGCTCGAGATCGTGACATCACTCATAAACACAATATTCAGCTGGCCTAAAGTTAAACCAGTTGAGATTTTAAATGGCTAAACAAACAAAAATAGCCTTAATCAAAGCTTATTCTGACTCTACAAAGTGATAGATACTTGTACCTCTTAATGTCCCAGTGGTTTATTTGTTTATTCCACGGCTGTTTGGTTTACTTTTTTATATATTATTTTAGCTTATTTATTCCTATGAAAACTTATCAAATCTGCAACAACCATGGCAGATTTGCCATAATAACCATTGTTATAAGATATTCCCGTTTTAGCTAAGATTTTGGCTGTAGAATTCAGTTTATTTTAGCTGTTGTTACATCTGATTGCATTGCAAGGTAGACAAGCTAACACCTAAAGCCTATTTTTTCCAGTTAAGCAACAGTACATGTCATGCCCCAGTTGGAGTTACTTGTCAAAATTGAGTCAGTCGTGATAGTTGTCAGCTTGACCATTTTTTTCTTTTTTTAAATTGCCAAAAACGACCACAAGTGTAGCCTTAGATCAGGGTTATTCAACTTAATCTTCTCGAGGGCTATTTTTCAGGGCCATGGCATCTGGGGAGGGTAGTTACACAAGATGTCAGCACTTTTGACAAAATTTGGGGTTTTGCAAAGAATCTTTTGTGCAAAATCTGCTGTAGTAAGCCAGCCTATGTTAGATTGTGTTTAGACAAGGTTTAGACCTGTACAAGCCAACTCTGAACCAGAAGTAAGTCTAAAGCAGAACTGCTCCAACAATAAAAAAAAGATCAAAGTCAGATCTAAGGTAGTAACCCAGAATTAATCCTGCAAACAATAAAAAATATATCATATTTGTGATATTAGGCTTCCAGGCCTTAAGTTGAATAGGCCGACCTGACTGTGTTATAATTAGAAACAGGAAGTGTTTCTAATTATAACACAGATTAAGTTCAGATTAAGTGGCAAAATACCTGATTAAAAAATGTGCTTCATTGTTTTGTTTAGTTTTATTATTATTATTATTATTATTATTAGTAGTAGTAGTAGTAGTAGTAGTAGTAGTAGTAGTAGTAGTAGTAGTAGTAGTAGTAGTAGTAGTAGTAGTAGTAGTAGTAGTAGTAGTAGTAGTAGTAGTAGTAGTAGTAGTAGTAGTATTTTTGCCTTTTTTTCCCCTTTGGAAGCAATTTTATAAAATAGCTTTTTTTGTTGTCACAGCAATAATGCAGACTTTAGCTACCTTGTTTGCTAAACAGAAGCTTAGATTTAGATCTTTTTATTGTTGCTCAACAAATAATTCACACATCAAATGAACAACGACAACAAAAAAAAAGTCTTTTTAAGCATAGAAAGTTATACAATGAACTGTGTTGGAAAGTCTGTGTGACTGAGTGCTTTTCTGCCACTGTCTATGTTAACATTTTACATACAAACTTAATATTGAGCAGTAGTTGTGGCAGTTTTTTAGTTTATTATCAGTCTGTAGCTACTTTTTCCTTTTTTAGTAGCACTTTGAGTTAATTGTAATTCGTCTCCATTGACTCTCACTCATTTTCGCCACTCACTGCTGACATTTAGAAAGCTGTGATGTCATCTAGATAACCTCTATTGGCTCGCGATCGCATCAGAGCTCCTCCCTTTTCTCTTCCCTGACTGTCCCAGCGACTTTCTCATTATGCAAATCGTTTCGCCTTGAAAAGCCCCGCGCCCGTGCCCATCATCCAACCTGAATACATCCCATCCACCCTCCTACTCTATGATAAAGAAGGTCTATTTTCGATGCACGGCGCAGTACTGTTCACTTTGCAATGGCTCTCACCCAATCAATTTACACAAAACCCCTTTGAAGAGCATGAAGAAGTAAAATTATCCGCAAATGTATGGGGGGAAATACTGTCTGTACCAATGAAGCCACGGGTTGTTTAGCGGCAAATGCCTTTCAAATGCATACGACACACTAGCACATTCAAGAAAAGTTTGGCCAAACATTTGATTAAGTTCTCACAAGGCCTGGAGCTCTGGATAGGGCTTTAAAACAGCATTGCAAATCCACTTTTTTTTGCAGAAAATTCCTAGAGTCACTGGCTGCATATAGATTCATCCTTTTCATGGCCACTGGCGCCGCGACCAACTATAAATAAACAAGCACTTTGCATTCACCCTGCAAATTTCTATCTTTCTACAGTACATATGAGAGGCCTCTGCCAAGGAGCAGAAGGACTGGTTCAAGGCATATGTAAGTTTTTAATCATGTTCTAACAGTGTTCTCTACCCATTAGTTTAGTCAAAGTTGTATTTGGACTGATTCATACATTTTTCAGTATGTATCATCCTGCAGTATTCGACTTCCACATGCCTCAGTCCTTTCTGTGTGGTGGTGACCTATGCTGAGCTTCCCCAGGGCTGCTGCTATCACTCAATGAGAGTGGATCTCACAGTGAAGAGCTTTGTGACTCTGTCTGTGGAAAGCGCTATACAAATAAAGCTCACTTACTTACTATTCCCGCTCATTTCGATTCAAATTTTTGTAAAGCTGAGAATGACAACAACATCAGTCTCTGAAGATGTCACAACATTTTTTAGCAAACAGAAATGTTAAAAAATCAAACTATGAAACAATCACTGGCCAATCCAAACATGAACAGTAGAAAATTATAAATTGACTTGACGAGATTGTGCAATGGCAAACAGAAAAATGAATAATGATTCAATTAAGGAAGTAATTACATCACAATGTAAATTGCTGATCTCCTCATGTCATAAATCATAAGTGAATACATTGGAAAATAAAATACAAATCCTTTAATGCAAGGGTTTTTAAATGTTTAGTAACCAGAAATTTTTAGATGGAATGAAAACTTCTAATAGACCCAGATTGTTCTCCACAATAAACAAAAAACTGAATTTTAAACTATGTTTATATCCAAATTTGGACTGAAGGCACATACAAGTGTTTTGTTGATTTTGATGTTGTTGTCTCTTGTACAGTATATAATTAAAATTGTGCTAATCATGGAATGACCATCTCGTCTCCAAGGAGACAATACTTTAATAAATTGTTTGTATTCACATTGAACTAATATTTCATTTTCTAGAGAGCAGTTTTTTTTTACTTGAGGCCCAATTTTTTTCTTGTACAAAGAAACCTGAGACCTAATCTCATAAAGGTATTGTCTTTTCTCAAAATGGTGCTCAAGATCCAACTCAGACCCTACTTAGCCATAGGCCTTGGACCTTTGGTTAAGAATCACTACCATAAAATCCAGGAGATACGAAAATGTAAAAAAAAACACTGTATATATATACAAAAAATGTGTGCTTGCTTTTAGATGCCAAGTTTTTCTCCAACAACAAGTTGGTTTTGACCTTCTAGTTCTTCTCTAATCGAGCTTCAGATCCACGTTCAGTCCCTGGTTTTAACTCATCTTAATGCATTGTAACTGTCAGTCTGTTTCTGTGTTTACTGCTTTTCAAATGTTACAAATATAACTTACACAAAAATAACGCGGAGCACATTTTGTTCTTTGTAAACACACATTGCGCTCCGTTCACATTCTAGCCCATTACGCTGACATTTGCAGGTAATGCCATTATCAGTGCGCCAACAATAGTTTTTATTTATTTATTTATCTATCTATTTCCTCTAAAGGTTAAAGACACATTGGTTCTACACACTCATAATTCAATCATTTGCCTTCAGGAACATCACATTTACCAGTGCTTCTGAAACTAGTGCAAACAGCGGATGCATTAGTGGCACAGTAACAATCTTCAAATGAGGCACAGTGTGGAAATGACAACAACATCCTCTGCTGCACATCCATGTAAACAAACGGATATGACTGTGGAAGATAAAGCGAGCCGTGTGTGGATCATTAGCTTTACGTCGACATATGATCACAACAGCCATAAGCCACAATCTGCATTCGCTCATGAAGTGGCCATGTGTCAGAGAAATCACCTGTGTTTGAGCAGGGATGAGCTGTTTTATGGCACAATTAGATTTGAGTCGTCAGCTGGTGTGGCAGGTTCGCTTGTTTTTAGACATTCCTGACGGTTTGTAAGAAGGTTTAGGTTGGAAATGATTGGCAACCAAGAAAGTATTTTGACTTTAAATGACAGCAAATGTATTCTGTGTCTAGGTTCACACTTGAAAAAAATCAAAACATTGTTGTTTCTGGAAAATTTTTGGTCAAATTGCAGGTAGTTTGCTATATTCTGGTGCATTATAGAGGTTTTAAAGTCACATTTCAACAATATAAATCTTTATATTTCCATAGTTTTATTTTCCAGTCTGTTGTCTCTTGTGCTCTCCACACACGAACCTTCAGTTTGTTTCACAAAAACTACAAGCCTGAGCCTTTATCTGGACAGCTGAACATGAATGTCGCAGTTATGCACATGATGCCGGTTCACTGAGCTCTATGTGGGTCGTGGGTCCTGCAAATGGTCTTGTCATTTGACGTAAACTCAAGAATTTGGCCCCTAACGCTCCAACATGAGTTTCCGATTTCGACCCGAGCAGCGTTCATACACAGTAGGAGCTTGGAAATTCCCAGTTTCTGAGAGCACATGAATGATATGTTGTCTGTTCTGTCATCAAAGCTCAACTATCTCTGCATAGAACCTCAGTTGGTTAAATAAAGGTCAATTAAATTAAATTAAAATGAACAGACCTCTGTTTGTATTCATTCCCTTCACAGTTTCAGCTGCACACTGCAGCTTTCTTCAGAAGTGTCTCTTGGTGTTCCTGTGACGTGTCTGGTCAGCTGGTTTATACAGGACGATGGCGCCATCGGCAGTCCGACCTCTTCAGAACTGTGTCCCGGGTGTGACAGAGTTGGTACACCCCCTCGTCCCGATTTACAGTCTGGTGGGCACGTTTTCGGATTGTCTGGCGTTGTCCCAGTTCATCAGGTGGTTCTCTCTCTTACAGTGATCTGAGATCGCAGACTTGAGTTGTTCCTGGTGGGCTTGCTGCTTAATCGCTCGAGTGCATGTTCTTGCTGTCTCTTTCTCGCATTCAGTTTTGTGTTCTTTTTTTCGTCTGTTGAAGGTTCTGCCGGTTTCGCCTACGTATGTTTTGTTGCAGGACAAACAAGAAATTTCATAAATAACGTTGCATTTTTGATCTTGTTCTATTTTATCTTTAGCATGAACTAGCAACTAGCTAAAACTTGTATAAACCAGCTGACCAGACACGTCACAGGAACACCAAGTGACACTTCTGAAGAAAGCTACAGTGTGCAGCCGAAACTGTATGAATACAAACAGATGTCTGTTCATAAGAAAAACCAACACATAACTATTACAAAAGACCTGATGAATTTAATCGGATTACTTTTGAACTGTTACTCTTTAGCGTGAACACCAGCAAGACATTTTTTCCCTAACATTGTACTTTACTTTAAAAAGCTAAATGATCATTTCACACTTTTTTTTCCAAAACACTAGATTTAAACAAAATTAATTTTGGCTGTCCTCCTTCTGTATTAAATATTATTGACTCTACAATGTTATGATGTCTCACAAACACAACCTTTTTCTTCATTATGAAGTGTATCCACATTTTCTTACTGTGGATGCACTATTTTTCTACTCTTCAAACATAATTGCCTCTGTCATCTTTATCTGAATCCATTCGCCTTCTTTCCTGCTATCCCTGCTTCACCTGCTCCTCGGGTTAAATCCACATCGCTCAGACTCCTGCTGATCCCACTCTTTTATTTGTTCTTTGCACATGATCCATCTTTGGCACACGACTTCCCGAACCATCTCGCCTCAAACGGGGGAGTTTTTTGCCACTGCAGGTTTCTAAAGTAAATTCCTAATGAGCGAGCGGCCTGAGTTGATTCCTTGCGAGTCAATAGAGATTAGCGCGATTACAGTGTGACAGCTGTGTAATTACATGGGAAGCCCTAACAAGAGACTAGGTGACATGTTTGAACAGCTGCAAAAAAGCTCATTGGCCCTCTGTCATGTTCTGTGTATGAGTCCCCAAGTGTAAGTCTATACATTCAGGTGCCAACATCTGACAGTGTAGGTTCAAAATACAGTTTCACAAGCTCAAGATACAGTTTGTTTTTCAGGGTCTACATACACTTTGGATCCATGTTTTAATATAAATATATCACTAAAAATGTCAATGCAGATAAGATACTGTATATTCCAGTGTTTCAGCAAACAGTTCAAGAACAACAAGAAAAATTGAAGCATGCAATCTAACAAGATAAAAATTGTAAAAGAGACATAGAAATATACTGTATACACAGTTATAATAAGAAGGTATGTTTAGGCTATGATCTTAACTTTAACTGAACAAATCTCACCTAGTGATGTCATTAAGTTGCAACACGCCAGATTTGCTCCATTGTGTTTTCATACACCACACTCCTTCACTAGAATCACATTTCACATTATTCATTCACTCCATACTTGGTTGTGGTAAACTACTATTGTAGCCACAGCTGCCCTGGGGCAGACTGACAGGAGCAAAGCCAAAACATTGCACCATCGGCAGAAAGAGTCAATCTATGTTGTGACTACGACAGCCTTTTAGCGCTGCAACACTACCTTGTTATCGATAGTTGATCTAAGACTAACTAAATAAATTTAAAAAGGATATTGTTACTTGCTAATGCACTAATTTTTGTAAGCAGATGATATTTAATCTTTTTCTTATTTGCAACAATCCTTGGACCGTTTGATTTAAACAGATAATTTTTATTTAACAACAGAGAGATAAATCAGTACTTCAGAAATAATGAGAAGACATCATAATAACACAAGTTCTAAATACCCTCGATTCTAAATAATAAGGATTTTAAATTCTTTTGTTTTGTAATATATCAAAGAACGTTGTAATTTCTTCAGCCTAACTTAAAGGCTGGCAATGTCTTTCTCTTAAGGTGACACAAGTTTAAAGTGAGGTTGAGATATGACTGAGGAGCATCCGATCTATAGGATACGGGTTTTGGGTCTTGAAGAAACTTGGATTAAGCATAGTTGGCTTTTGTTTCTTAGTGGTCTCATTGCTCATTTTTCCTAGTCAAGAACTGCCCAAGGAAAGTTTCAGAATTACCATCAGTAAGCTTTACTGAAGCAAATTTGGACGGATCAGACATGGATGAATTTTTCAGTTAATTGTATATACAATTCATTGATGATAATTGATTTAGTATTACAGGAGACTGATTCTATCTGCTTGAGCTCGCAGTATTTGGCATTGGGTTTAGCGCTGTTGTACTTTCTTGAACTTAAAGAGATGCTTATATAATGGTTGGTTAATTATAGTGTGTTACTTCTTGCGAGTCTTTACATCGATGGTGGTAGTCCATATCTCGTGTGGCTCTGGAAGGCTTTGTGGTGTGTGTTTCTGTATAGTACTCAGAGTAGGAACTATATCGGCGACAAATCTCTGGTCTAGAATCTATGAGTCTTTTGTATTGATGTTGCTCTATGTGGAACAATATATTACAAGTTTTCGCGTTTTGGCAGAGAGACATTTTACTCTCGGAAAAGGCTAAGGGCTTTGGTAGTCTTGGCAATTGTGCATGGGGTAATATGGGATACAATTAAGAAAGTTCTTTAGTAGTTAACTTTTCTGCTAAAGACGAGAAAGTTCTTGTTTGTGAGTTGATTGAATCAGATAAACAGTTGTTGCGCATTCGAGGGTATGTTATTCTATTGTTATGGATCTTTTCAATTGCGTTCTGAAGAAAGTATGTTGTGGAAGAAGAAAACAGGTATGAGGAAATAAATGATAAGTACGTCAAAGCAACAAGATATAAAGATGATGTAATTGTGTAAATTAATTATTTGTTTAGTGAATCCATTCATAAAGTAGTAGTAAACAAACTAGAGCGTGGAGTGGTAAATGTCACTTGATTTAGCACATCAAAGTAGAATTTTTCAGAGTCAGTCTCTGGAGGGCTGAGAACGAGATAGCTGTATAAGACTTAATTTACTCAACACATCGTTCGGAGTTAACAAGCGCAAACACTTTAGTCTCCAAGTATGCGTTTGATATTTGTGCCACATGAGAAAGCGGGGTCATATATATGGGACTAAAAACGTTCAGCGGTATTGATAGATTTGAAGTTCAAATGATTTCTGTTGACTATTAGTGCTCAAATTTTTGAATAAATCGTGAGCTGTCGAAGACAGGTCGTGTAATAATGATCTGCTTAAGAGCATCGAAGTGGGAGGTTTCAGAGTGTGAAGAATGACAGTTAGCTGTGGCTTTACACATATATGGTAATTACTTACAGTGTTGAAGCGCTGACAGTGGTATTCGCTGGAATTAAGCTCAGGAATATACACAACTATAATCACTTATTAATTATGGTAGCTGTGATAATGGTTTATATCATGTTTTGATTCATTGTTCCTCTGGTGAGCTGTTTGTCTGAATTTAAGATCTAGGAATTGTAGGGATTATTGATGCTTGGAGAAATTAGACAGTGCGATATGAGTGTGGTTAGTTTTGTCTTTATTATACCCATGGGGTCGTCAAAAGGATCATAGCAATATTTTACAGAAGACAGGGATCATATGATGATATACTTCGATTGAAGGCTCAGATATAGCTAGCACAGGATTTTAACTTTTTGTATATTTGTTACTTCAGTCATATAACTAACATGGTTAGCGCTGAAGCAGATTAGATAGTCTATAAAAGGCCGAGATGCGGAGAATAGTAGTAAGGGCTAAATAGTTGATTTGGGTTAATTGTCTCTTTCTATCTTTGTTCTTAATTGCTTTTTATAAGTATTATATGTGTGTGAGAAGAAAAACCTTCGCGTGTGGCCGGGGCAAAAAGAATGTCCTGAACAAATAACAAAAGCAGATGTTGTGGGTTGGGGATAATTTCATTTTGTGGGAAGGAAAGTGTGACTTGGGGTGTACATTTGATGGACAAAAGAACGCGTAATTATGATGATGCATAGTAATAACAAGCTATTGAGCTAGTCGCTCATAATAACCAGTCGTGATCCTGTCTCGGCTTGGCTGATGGTTGCACTTGAACTGTGATCAAAAAGTGTACATGAAATGGCTAGATAATTTTATCTCAGAATAAACTATCATCCATTTTTTATGTATTGATTGCTGTAGTCTGTTCTCATGGATATGCGTGTTAAGTTTAACTACGGCCAGGTTTATTTGAGTATACACTGGTGTTAAATATACATGACACGGAAATAAACTTCTGTTTCTTCCTCTTTTTTTGGTCTGGTGGTTTTGTGGTCGCGAACGGGGTGTGTACAACACGCGGGTATTCTGCGCTCTGGAGGCTTAATTTGCGAATAGTGAAGTTAAGACGTTATTAAATCAGAGAGACTTTACAGCCACTAATCCATCAAAGACGCTAAACTTTGTAAATTTTCTGTTCCAGCGCGTTTTTGTTATGGATTTTGATAACTAACTGTAATTCAACCATTTTGTTCACTCTGGAGCAGGAGCAGGAGCGCAATGTTTGGTACATCCTTGAGTCATGCTTTGATAATTACGACATCCATGATGAAAACAGGCCGATAATGCACTCCCTCACTCGGTTTTCAACTAATTACGTGATTGGCATCTGCGTAGTTACAGTAATTATATTCTAAATATGGATGCACGATTCTTGATTAAGAATATTATGCAATCTGGGATTCGTTGCTAATTGGTTTGGCATGCTTGCCTTAGCTTGAAAGGATAAAGATCGATTCGTTTCAGGTTGAATAATTTATATTATTATTTTCGTTTTTTATCTAGTATCCAAATAAAAATTTATGGATTTGTACTATTTGTCAGGTTTGTTGTGTTTGTGAGTTATTGTGAATAGCAATCCTTATATCTTGTGATTTTATGGTTACCGGAGAAGGCACCAAAAGAAGCTCGTTGTTGCATGGGTTAGTTAGGGACTATTCATGCTAAGTGGAGTTGGTTAGTGTCCATTTGCTCCATCGTGGTGTTGCACTTAATTTGGTTGGATGTTTGTGGCTGTGTTATTTTTTTAGCTAATAGATCGTTGTTAGCAGCGCTAATATGCTAACTCATACAGTAATCGTTAATTTAGTAACATTACCGTTCCGAGTATATCACTGGGATTACGCCAGTAAGGCATGTGAACCGATGGAATTTTTCTCTTTTGCTTTTTCCGGAATAATCCTAAAGTGGTGTATTCATGAGTTTGAAGGTGTAGTCTTGATATAAGAGTGATAAGCGAATTACTTCTACGCATTGTGGTGTCGCTTTGTGGGTTTTAATAAAAGTATACTAGCAGTCATGGTACTCATATTCCGATATTATGGTTATGTTTGTCCATTTTGAAGGGTTTTAAAAATTATTGAAGACGGTGGGCTAATTTGTTTGCTGCAAACTGGTTAGGGAAGTTAAGGGGATATACATGTTAAAAGCACAGCTTTTGAACTATAAGATATAAATAAGTAAAAAATGATCATGATAACATGATACACTCGAAAAAAGTTGGGTGCAGTTTTTCAAAAAAGAACATACTTAGTTATCTTGAAAGTGATATTATTGGACATATTCCACGACAAGTATATTGATAGCACTTTGACCGCGTTTACTCATTTAAGAGAGTTTTGCCCGAGCAAATCAAATGAAGCGACATTGCTCTTGTGCAATATGAAGGAATAAAGGTACAAATACTTGTTGAGGAAAGGATTAGCATGAATGCATGATACCCATGGAATTCATTCTGTGCGAAGGTGGCTATTAGTAGTGCTTTCTGATGTTACTGGATTCTTGGCAGAGGAGCCGCAAGCTAGCGCACAGTTATCAAACATTTAGTCTTACATTAGCCAACAGTACTATACACTTTTAAGATGATTTTCTAGATCGATTGGGTAGATACCGGAGATTTTAGCTAGAAAAAGACTATCTTAAGGAGGGTCTCTGTTTATGAGCAGTGAACTAATGTCCTATAATTGGCTCTCACAAGAATAGGACTTCGGACTTTGGCTTGGTCAGGATTGCAGTAGAAAGATTTTGTATGTATTTGTGTATGAATATACACTAGAGTTAAAATGATGTTTCATTGGTGGCAGTAGTGTGAAGATAATGATTACCTTTGTGCAAGACACTATGGGAAGGATTCAGTGGATTTCTGATAATATTGATTCGGGAAAGAATAGATCCAAATTTTCTATTGTAGCCTTATTGTTTGATAGTCTAGCTAAATGGGGTAAGACAATCCGAGATATGTCAAGAATAGTGTGTGAGGCTGAGCGCTTTTATTTGCTATCATGGCAAGTTAGTCTAAATGCTGTCACACACGAGTGTGCTTCGGGAGAAATGATGTTCATGCTTTCTATTAGAAGCTAATGCAAGTCTTAGTGAGTCAAGACAACTTTATTAGCGATGGATCAAAACTTTCAAACCTCATGCATGTTGCTCTGAAGATAGAGACGTAAGGCAAGACATGAAAGACGCATTGAGATAGTCAAAGAATCAATTGCTTTGAAGAGAAGAATCAGAAGTTAAAGTAGAGTACACCAAATGGACTCGGGAGTTACTACATAGAAAGGCTTAAAGTTGTCATCTGGTCAGAGTTTTGGAGATTTGAAGTGTTATTCGTAACTCATGATTTTCTCAAAAGTGGCAGCAAGAAGGTTTAGAGTTCAGACTCACCTAAACGAGCTGGAGACTGTCTTCTTTAATTAGTGTGTGCAGAGTCTATGCAATGTTGCCTCCAAGGTGGTTTCGGGGGTGATTTCCTTTGACACTACGTGGTTACCCACTAATAACCTTACTGTAGAAGATATGCGAGGACATCTGTCTGTACTGATGAATGCTGAGCAGTATTTATAGACATCAGACTCATTATTTTTTCCTTCATTTTCAGCCAAATCATCTGAGCTTGTAGTCAAATTTCCATGCTTAAATACCAAATCTTAGAGCTCGCTAATGGGGGTCCAAAGTAATAGAAATGAAACTGGTATATTGGCTTATGTAGACAAATAAGATGCTGAAATAATAGTTCTGAATTAATATGATTTGAAAATAAGTTGAAAATGAATATAACGCTATTTAATCTCGTGATAGAACATGATATGGTGGTCAGAGAGTCAGGTTGATTAGAGGCTTTGTTGCTCTTTGGATATTGTGCTTTTTTTAGGGGTGAGTAAATCGTTAAGTACATTGTGTGTTTTAGTTTGATTTTTAGTTGGAATATGTGGTAACTAGCCCCATATAGTATGATATATGATCTGTTCCTCCATGTTGTCAGTATTTTTATGTTCATTGAAGGTGAAATTCACATCTCGTGCTGATGCTAGAGTCCATCTTTCCATTTCGCATGACAATTGAACATATGATGTAGATCATAGAGATATACAGATGAAGCTCTTTTTACTACAGAGGTGGAGGGAAGCTAGAGGTCTCCTATTGAGTTAAAAAAAAAATCAGGAACATTTTGACCATCTAATACTGTCATTTGAATTTCGTAGGTGTTACTGTATCCATGTTGATCGCATCCATTAAAAGTGCTTTGAGGCCTAATAAGTATACCAATGGGCTCTGTAGTCCGAGACTAAGACAAATGACGTATGAAAAACGATTGTTAAACCTCGGAGAAAGTGTTAAGGAAAGGTACTGGCTAATAGTAACTTTAAGGGGGTTCGCAGCATAGAGAAAAAGTTAGGAGTTGACTAAAGTTGTTGTGCGACTTTTGCTACTCTTGATGGTGATGCAGTTAGTACTTGTAAGTGAGAATATCTTGATGGATTGATAGAAATAAGACGATGTTCGTTGGCTTTGGCTGATAATTGGTATCAAGATGAAAATGTCTAGTTTCTTAATTTGATTTTCTGTTAGACGTTAAGGCATTTAAAAGACCAATTTAACATACTGTGTTCTTTTATTTGAATTACTACTCACAAGTTGGCATTCTGTATGAATATATTCTCCCTTATCTGCAGACTAATTGATAATAACACTGTTTAACTAATGAGCTCCTTTTTTTTGTTCCATAATATTTCAAACAATACATGTTCATCACAATTGTTATTTGATCTGAAAGAGAATTTTATTGCGATGTTTTATTAACTCTGTATGTAGTTATGAATACCTTTTTAATATGACAGTCATATGCAGATCATGTGAACTGTGGTTTGTTTATTAGTGATTTACTAATTTTTTGAAACGGAAAATTATAAGAAGACAAAAATACAAGATGATCTAACATAAATGAAGTTAAATACAGCTGTTGGTAGTTTGCTAATCTGGGTAATTATCTCTAATGCTTACTATACACGTACATACAGTGCACTTTTTTGTTGAGCATGTAGCTGTTCACCAAAGTCTCTAAAAATTCTTCTCTATGCATTTTTTTTTTATTATCTCATGACCTAGCATAGCAGTCCAAACAAATCACAACTCTCGGACATATTACGGTGTGTCAAATTTCCCTTGGTTCAGACAAGTCACTCTATTACCGGTGCTGAGCTTCGTGCGGCGTCCCAGCGGAAGCTCCTGTCCTTTTCGACTCAAGTTTATATGTTTTTATTGACGCTTTTGTCCCTCTGAGTTGTGTCTGGTAAGTACAGCACAAGGCCCTTCTTTCACGACGCGAGTTTCTCTTTTTTTTTATAAGCTTTCACAGGGTTGAGCACCACCTACCACTAACAGTATCTAATGGCTCTATTCAGTTTATGAAACGCATTAATAAAGTAGCTTTCTCAGATGGCACCGGTATGAGTCGTGTAGGTTTGTGCAATTAACTGAAAATCACACAAATCAAGAAATGGTCACGGATCAGCTTTTACTTGCAATCAGCTTGAGCGTTTTTGTTTAGCGGAGTTCAGATTTGAGATGGAGAAATTTGATTGCGGTGTTAAAAAGTGTTGATTTTTTCTCTCCATTTATTGCATTTTGAGCTTCCTTCATCAAGCGTTTGCTCACATGCAAAATAGATTAAGAGGAGCAAAATCTCACATACACTTTAGATGCAAAATTTGAAGTTTACATAAATCCAGGTCTCACAGAAATGCGTCTCTATACTACGATATGTAAATTGAGTATCATGAGCACACTTCTACTCCTTTTGTGTGTTTATTTTATGACATCTCTATTTCATGCCGTGAAAGGAGTTAAAAAGAAATGCAATTTTCTTAGTGTCTTAGACAAGTGTTTTGGTTAAAGCCACGTAGGGACATTTTCTTCGGGTTTAACGGCTAAGTTTATATCTAAAGTTACAGAAATGGGTAAGTTTAGGTCTGGGGATTGGAGTTGGTTAACATAAGGATTAGGATTTTGTTTCCGTAAGTTTTGGGAGAGGCGGTAGGGTACGACCCATTCCAACCTTCTTGCTGGGTCTGTAGCGAGCTGCATTTGGCCCTGCTTTTCACAGTGGACCTTGGAAACATATCTGTAGAAATGGATTGGAACAGACACAAAATGTTATCGATGCAACCAGGATCAGGCCTTGCTTGTACATACTTTTTGGAGCTGTCCAGACATTGCTACGTATTGGACAAAATATTTGATATGATGTCAAAGGTCTGTCAGTCACAGCTTTGCCCTGACCCTTTGCTTGCCCTATTTGGTGTACCCCCTGTTACCACTTTTCTTTTTCATGAACAAAAATCTTTTGTCAAATTTGTGACATTGTTAGCTAGAAGACTGATTTTGTTAAATTGGAAACAAAAAACAAAAAAACGCATCAACTTACAAAAACCTATTATACGATCTAATGAAACATGTCCAACTGGAAAAAAATTAAATTTGAACTTAGAGGAAATTTAGATCTCTTTCACTCGACATGGAATGCCTTTAGACTACTTTGAAAAAAATATCTAAACTGTTGGTGTATTTTTTATTTATTTATTTTATTTATTATTTTTTGTATTTTTATTATTTAAATTATAAATTTTCCCTTTTATTATTGTATTTATTATTTATGATAAGTATTGTTTTTCTATTACTGTTTGTTTGCTTTTTTTGTTTTGTGTAAATATTGAAAAATCCTCAATAAAAAAATATTTAAAAAAAGAAAAAAAAGAAATGGATTGGGACAGCAACATATATCATCTCACAAAAAAGAAAAATGTTATGGTATACATGCGGTTTTAAATTTGCTTGGTATAATACATATTTCAGAGAGATCGGGTTGATATATACACAATCCACACACAAATAGCGTATTGGATTTTTTTCTGTTAATGCTAACAATTTAGCATCTGGACTGCTAAATGAGATGTTTTGCGTTCTAAAATAATTTAACACATAACGTGTACTTAAAGTGAAGATGATAATGCTTAAAATGTGACTTGACTTCTAAACTACTTCTGTGTTCTAAAGCCTCGACCCACAAGATTCAAATATTGTCTTTGCATTCATTTTTCTCCCTGATGACTTTCAGTGGCAATTTATTCAGATTGACATTGTGCAGAACTCAATTCACAGTGAACCAAATCACGGATACACCCTGTGTTTGGATAATCCCCAAAAGGTTTATTGAGGTAAAACTTGGCGCTGATATCACCCTCCTCCAATGCATACACTGCATATTGTGCCGTGTCATTTGAAACGGCAGCAGAAAAAGCAGTTCCTGCACTAACACATGTATCTTCCCGCTCGGTGTCTGTCTGGGTCTGTTTGCTTGGACACAGATTAGGAAAACCGGGATGATTTAACAGTTTGTTGACTCCACATTTTTCTTATTTGTGTTGGACCATCTGTTATTCGTCACAAAAAAGAAGCGGCTCTGTGTAGGCGACTCTTCCTTTTACCACAGTCGGCTGCATGTCCGCTGACTGTTTGTGGATATGATAAATGGCAGCACATTTGTTCGTCTTGGCCCTCCCTCGTAGCAGGAAATGAAAAGTCTGTCAACACAACAGCAGCAGTAAAAGATCTGCTGGAGTCGGCAACACTGAGCCATGCCAGTCTGTACCAAATACAATCCACTTTATGTTACAGCAGCAGGTGAGCTTCTTGTCCAGATACACATTTGGTGGCACAATGTATGCACAATAGGTATAATACTCCACCTAAAGCCCATATGACAGATCATCACATTTTACTCATTTTGACTTAGTTTGGTGAGTTAGTCCAAGTTGTAAACATTTAGTTTTGCAGCAGTGAAGACTCAAATAAGGAAGAAATTGACTGATAAAAGTTGAAAATTACAGGAAATATGTTGCCCCACATTTTAGCCTCCAAATCTTTCATTTTAATTTGGGCTGTCCTTGTAATAGCCTACTGATTTTTGGACCTACATTGGACAACAGTTATCATCTTAAAACAAGTCAAGATCTAATTGAAATATGTAAAAATAAAAATTCTGCCAATGGAACAAGCATATTTTGTCCTATATAAGATCATTGTTGGGGAAAAAAAGTATTGAAAATTTAGTTAGTCATTACTTATTACTTTTTAAAAATGTAGTCAGTGACACTTACTTAGTTACTGCCCAAGAAAATAACATAGTTACATTACTTTGGCATTACTTTTTGTGTATAATTGCAAACATCAATCAAAAATAGTATTAAAATAGGCATTATTGTCATTTAAACAAAGACAAACAACAAATGAGTTGCTTAAATAGACTGATATTATTAAATGATGTTTAGAATTATATTATGACCCCTGATCTACACAGTGTTTAGATGATGCATGAATAAGAAAAGCAGGTTTTAGATTTAAGATTAAAGTTACTCTCTCTAAACCCTAACTCCTAAAGCCTAATTTATTATGGATATCGCTTTTAAATAAAATAATCAAAAATGTAATCTAATTACAGTAACGAGGTTACACCCAACACACCTAAAGACATTTGAGTCTCCTTACAAGCTCAAGTCTGGTATTTTTACCCAAAGCCATTTCTCATAGACTAGATTAAAGGTTGTATGGAGGATTTTTCAAATCCAACAACTGCTTGCTGCTTTTCAAATGATGCACATGTGTTTCTCCTCCCAGAGCCACGCCCATCACTGCAACTGGGTCAATGAGTTACTTAGGAACACTGAGGGTTTGCTTGACAGGTGAACAGGCTGATAGATAACGAGGTACCTCGTTATCTATTGGTCAACCTTTTACTGGCCTCATCATGTCCACAGTTTATATATTTTCAAAATTATTTTTTTGTTTAGCATAAGTACAAGGCTGTTACAAATCTATGCAACTGTTTTTGACCAAGACTGACAACAAACAATTTTTGAAAATCCTCCTTACAACTTTTAAGTCAAGTCTGACTAAAGTCCAAGTCATGTTCATTTCCATGGTTGTACAGACGTGTTATTATATATCTGCTTCCCAGAGATGTTGTTTTTGGCTTGAAAAGAAAACTGAGTAAAGGCACTGGCCAGTTTATTTCCAGACTAAGTGAACCACTGTGGCTCTTTATCTCAAATTGTGATCAAATTCAAGAAAGCAAATACAGTATATGTGTTTTTGCATATTTCTTTTCAAAACATTTTTAGATTGTTTTTGTGTCCATTGAGATGTTAATTTTCTTCTAATGTTGGAGTTTTGTTTTGATGTGATTGAACAACTAACTGTTGAATTCTGGAAGTGAACTTTCTTTCTGGTGTTGACAAATACTGTATGTCTGTATCGCCTCTGCAGTAAAAGTGATTCAAAGGCCGTTCTTCTCAGTGTTTTGCAGTCACTTTGTCTTTTTGAAACAGAGCAGACAGAACTACTCAGACTATGGAAACCTTCTCCTCTTTGCTCCAGGTGAAGTCACAGTGATTTTAAATGAGTTTCACTTTTGTATAAATGATCTGCTCCCACGACAGGATCAGGACCCACAGGTGGAATCAGGCAGGATTTGGGCAAAAAGATTTCAGTTTAAACTTCAACTGTGTGAGAAAACTCAGAGGAGGATTTGTTCATGAAAGTTTTTACTTTTAATGCTGAAGTTAAAGGTTCTACAACCAAATATTGGTTCCTAAAATAAGTAAGCGTAATGAAAATGTATTGGCACAGAATCTGCTGGATATTTTGTACATTTAAATATATAGTAGTGGAGTCAGACATGAGTGACACAAAAATCTTTATTTAAACAACACCTCCTCCTTTAGGCCAAACTTCTTTACTTGAGCTGTAACTTCTCACTACTTTTTACCAGACATGGGGCCATTCAGTTTTAAAGGACAACGTGTTCTCATGGATTGCGTAAAATAGCACGCCATGACGACGACGCCCTCTGCCTGTTTTGGCGTGCAATTACACGCTCGTTTTTAGTGGCGTGGTCTGGACCAGACTTGTCTGGACACGCCTAGTGGTTGATGACAAACACGAGGTTTTTCAAGAGATTAACGGCGAAATTTAAGTCTGAAGTTACAAAAATGGGTAAGTTTAGCTCTTAGGCTTGGAGTTGGTTAAGGTTAGGATTAGGATTGTTAGTCTTCATGAATAATAACACCTCTTAACATTCACCATTGAAATGAACTAGGACAGAAACGCCTCAAATACACACGCACAAAATAGAAGTTGCGTTCATAGGACATGCTGTTTACAATAGAGTGGCCTTTACAGGCTGTAAAGGACACCTAGTGTGTGTTTTTTCTATGTATTTAAGAGTAAACTATAATATATGTAGGTCAGTAATTTACATTAGTTTTTTGAAAAAAACACAAAATTTATGTAAAACAGTTTAGAGATAGATAGATTTTATTTATTTATTTATTTATTTATTTATTTATTTGACAGGGACAGTGTACATTGATAAACATTTCTGTAAACACAAGGCTAATTTTCATCCGTAGTCCCTGGACAGATGTTACATGGTCACCCTAAAAAGCATATTACATACATACTATTTACAATCAACATTTATAACATTTTTCACACAAATTCAACATTAATATCACATTCTTATACACACAGAGACAACACAGCAATTAGGCATTTCAACACAGTACCTTCACAAGGTCAAAGCAGACATTAAAACAAAGACGGGACAAGACAAACAATTCTCAATCAGCCACTTTTTTAACTGAGTTTTAAAAATGTTATAGGATGTAGCTTCTCTAATGGTGATAGGTATAGAGTTCCACTGATGTGCAGCTTGAACTGAAAAAGATTTTTGACTGAATGAGCTTCTTCGGAATGGTATGATGCAGTCCCCTATAGTGACTCGATTTGCAGATGATCTTATGGAAACAAACTGAGTGGAGGTGAAGACACATCATTTAAGACAGAGATTTGTTTACTTGATCATGTTGTCCCAGTTCAGGAGATTAGTGATAACCCCCACCTTTTTATTTAAGATTGTAATGTAATAAGCAGCAAGTTTACAATTGTAATATTTATTGTAGACTATTTTGACCCATGTTTGCTTTTCTATGAATATGAATTATTTGACTAACGGCAACTACTATACAACAAGGGGTGGGGATAGGGGATAAGTGAGAACAGGGCTTTTCTGAGCTCTGAGCTCTCAATCAATCATCAATCATCGGATACAGGACAAGATTATTCAAACATGCATGAAATATTCTTAATACAACTTAGAGTAAACGAGACAATTAGGTTAAAAACTTAAAAAATAGACAATCTCCTTTAAGTCCGACGCAAATTCCAAATCTGTGCCTCACAAGTCCAAACCAAGACCAAGTCCTCTTATTTTAGTTTCAAATCTTTCCTATCCCATTACATTAATACAATACATATTTGGTCACAAAAATAGCAGTGAAGAGGGACGTGTTGCAGTTTATCGATGCAAAATTGCCTGATTCTTTTTAGCGAAGCAGCAAGTCGTGCTAAGTCACAGAGCTCCAAGTCCAAGTAAAGGCCCAAGTCACTGACCTTCAAATCCAAGTTGAGTTGACCTCATGAAATTACTTCATCCATTTCATTAAGTCAAGTCTAAACTCAAAACAGTGACTTGTCTGCCTCAAGTCCAAGTCACTAATTGCAAGACCACATGTCTGCTTTTACTTCAACTCGAATAATATTATCATAGCAGTTTTTTATTTTGCTCTGTTCTTAAATCCCTCACTAGTAAATATGTATGTAGAGCAAGTGCATGTGTTTTCTAATGAATTCCAGTGCTGTTCTCAAACCCTCTCCATCCAGCCGGCGTAGTAAAGAGCTGATTCTCTAACAAACGCCTTTCCTCGTGTGTTTGCGTGGACATAATTGTGCTTGTTTGTGTTAGCGCCGCGGCCTGTTTTTCCGACTCTCTGGGCTTCGCTGATCCGGTCTGCGCGAGCTCCGGACCGCTGGGGCTGGATCTGTGCTGCTACTGTAATGAGCTGCGGAGCATTTCTGATGAAGTCCTGGGTTCTTCTGATCAGTTTTCTCCGTCTAATCCCACCTGACCGGACCCAGCGTGCCGGCCTCGGAGCCCTCTGCCCCTGGGTTAAGCGCACACACTCACAATTAACTCTCTGCTGAACCGACGTATGAAATGTATATCCCTGAGTGGGTCCTTTCCTCTGTATCATGTAAAGCATCAGGCGGATTCACATGTCCTAATGAGGCCCACATATGTTACAGCGGTTAATTTGAGTGCTCTGGTTTCCTCTAATGATGCCACAGAGTAAAACTGTATCAAAGCCGCGTTACACAAGTTATGCAAAATGTGAATATATGAGATGTTTATGGTGTTATAACATTATTCGCTCATCAAGGACATACCTAGAGTTGCATTTAACTACACTCATGCTTGTTTGCTGATTTATTCTGAGTCTCAGAAACATTGCATCTATTTTGTTACTTAATTGTTTCATCCCCAGCCCTATTCTCACTTTGACCTTCCTTCCCTGCCAGGTCTTTTTGCTTTTTTTTACACAATATTCACAGCTCCACAAAGAAACTTTGTGCAACTGGAATCATAATATGTTTTACATCAAACAAGACCTACAAGTGTCTACTTTCATTTACAAAAATATTTTCTTACTTTACGTTATTCCGTTCCCTTGTTACAGGCATTTGAACTTCTTTGTTTTTGTTGGATTTCAGCGTTTAATGAGAAACTTTATGTAAATCAAACTTCATGTCTGTGTTGTTTTCTACTGTTCTACTTTTTGATGAAAGAATATGAGCCACTGCAATAAAGGAATGTCTTTATAATAATAATAAAAAAAAAGTTTACATGATTAAAACAATGTGTGACAGAGTGTCTTATTTATCTTTAAACCAACAAAAGCTGTATTACAGACAAGAAGGCAGGACAGCCCTTTTCTACATTCTGATGCAGATTACTCAGCCTCTTTCATGGAGCATAGATTATATTTAACCCTCCAAACATTAAGAAATCCAGTAGTTTGACCGAGTTTTGTATTTGACAAAAGACAAAGTCAGCACGTGCATCAGAGAGCCGCGTAGGAAAAAAAAAAAAAAGACGGAAATATATGTAATTGGCAGGCAACGGTTGTGCAATCATTGGCAAAAAAAAAAAGAGTTAAGTCTGAGATTTTGAGCTCTCTTTCTGAATCTATAAAAAATATCTTCCATGTTTTTATTTTTCTTGCTGTTCTTAAAATGTGCGTTGCAACACTAAAACTTCTCCATGGTGGGACAAATAAAGGATATCTTATCTTGTCTCAACTCCTTCAGTTATCATTAGTAATGTGTCTTAGTCTTAAACCATACCATAGTGGCCTTTATCTAACTAACTATTGTGTATCACTAAATGACTCTAATCAGGGATTCTCTGCAGTGTGGTAAGTCTGCTTCACTTTTATGTCTGGAAAGCCAACACATTCTTGCGTAAATGTGTGTCTAAACTAAACACATGCACGCACATGAACTTGAACGAGGAAAGCTGGTTTTGGTTACGCCTTGTGTCAACTAGAGCAGCATCAAAAAGTGGTAATAGATGTTGCGGAAGATGTGGTTGTAAATGAAAACGCTTGACTCCAGCAGGGTATTTATTATTTTTTCTTGTAATCACAGTCTGGTTAAGGTCTCTCGCTCAGTCTTTCTGTAGTGTTTTCTCTGATATATATTCCACAGGATCCTCTCCGTGTCCCTGTCCGTGTGTGAATAATTCATGGTCCAAAGCTGTGGCTGGTATCGGCGCAGCAGCAGCTTCTTGGTGTTATGAGCTCGCTGTAATGTGGCTTTATGTGAACAGCCAATCCCGCGCTCTCCTCCTCTCTCTGGCATTTCCCTCTGCGTCCCACAATCCCTCCTCAGTCCGTCATATCTCGCTCTCGCTTCATACTTTGTGCTTGTACCTTCTGCTTTAATATCAAATGTTCTCTTCCTGAAAGAAAAACAAAGAGTTTTTATAGTAATATTGGCTCTCACTCTTTCTTTGTCTTCACTGTGGATTATTTTTTATGGAGCAATTTATTCTTTTGTAGACACAAGTCATAAAAGATTTAATTATATTTTTGCAAAAGAATCAAACTTTATATTTGTGAAGTTTATTCAGGCTTTATCATATGTTTGAGTCTATATTGGTTTGTCAAAGCCTGATCTCATCAGACCTTAAGATCAGCAGGACAGGCCCGGGTCACTACTTGGATGGGAGACCGCCTGGACGCCTCGTGTCACAGTGGAATGACTAAAGCAAACTGTTGCTGCGTCCTTGGCAAGACACTTAACTTATTTGTGCTTGCATACACTGGTGTGAATGTGTATTAATGGATGAGTGGTTCCTTGACCTAAATCACTTTGTGCCCTGAAGTCTGGAAATGAAAACATTTACCATAACCGTGTTTGAATTAGATTTTATCCGTGGTCCAGCAGCTGACATTGGTATTTTTGAAGAAAAAAAAAAAAAGTAATTTTGACAGTTTTCATTTTATAATAATGCACAGTAGCTGTAGGTCTGGCTTCTCAGTAAGAATATTGCAGATGTGAATACAAGTCAAAACCATATTGACATCTCACATTATCTCTGGTTATTGTTCTCCTCATTACCAGGGGTTATCTCCCTTGTTTAAAGTTACTAGAAAATCATTCATTTATAGGTACTTATTGAAGTTACTGTTGCTATCCCTTCCCCAAGGCTTTTCCTGATACCAAACCTGTTTCCTCCCACAACTCCAAAAACATGCATGTAACATTGGCATCACTGTAAAATTCCCCCAGTGAATGAATGAATGAGAGAGTGAATGATTGTGTCTGTTTCTGTTAACGATGAGTTAGCCACTGTTCTGAATGTTCTCCCGCCTGAGGCTCAAAGTCATCCACAACCCAAACAGGAACAAGTGGTAGAAAATGAATCATTGGAATATTGTATTACTCTTGATAATCTAAAGCATCTCACTGGCTGTCCAATCACTTCCACTCACTTGCACTTGCATGCCCAGAGCTGAAACGATTCAGTTCTCAACGATTTAGTTTACGTAAAACAGAGCTGCACATTTGTGTGTCTTATAGCTCCACTGCCAGTCTGTCACATTTGGGACATACGTGGTACTTGCTTTGGGTCAAACCCCCATGCCTGCAGATATTTTTGATTTGTCACAAAGATACAATAAACTGTCAGACCCCCATCTCAACACACTTCTCTTCTCGCATCTATGTGAAAATGACATCAATAGGATGGTGAAATGTGGCTTATTATATTATGATATTAAACTTGGGTAAAAAACAACAACATTATGCACAAGGCTAGAGTTTAGATTCTGTACTAGTTTTGGATCGGATTAGGACTCACGTTTCTTTGCTCTATTGTCAGGCTGAAGAAAAGTTAGAGAAAGATTATATGAAGAAACCTGATTTATACTTTTTTTTTCATGGCATCAATCTGAGCGATTCACAAGAAAACATCTGTCTGGAGTAAATAAGAACGTACCTCTAGTTGGTTGTTGACTTTTTCTACAGTTACTTGAGGAACCTCTGTGCCTTTTTGCCACATTTTTCACTGAGTTGGTACAAGAGTGCTTAAACCAAATATTCTGTTTAATATTTTACTAAGTTGAGCTGCTTTTTCGACAGTCGTATCACATTTTGTCATAGATTATTTATAAACTCTTATTGTCCCAGTTCTCCGTCGCTCTACTGTATGTGTTCCAATAAAGTGTGTGTTTTATTCAGTCTTGTAAATAACTCATCCTGGTATAAATGTGTCCTCTTAAGCACATGTTTGTGTCACCGTGGAGCCGTGTTAAACTGACGTTTGTCCATGGCAGCTGCATGTATGTCCTCGTTTATCCAGAACTAACGGTTGCCATGGCGCCACTCTCATGTTCACACGACCCTTCGGATACACGCCATTACCTGCCCTGAGTGACAAACAAACAACTTCTATTTTAACACCTCAGATCCGTGCAAACGCGACAGGAACAAGTGCAGCTTTGTCAACATCTCCAAACGAGAAGTAATATTCTAAAAACTATATTTATCTTAGTATAGTAAGAACAAACGATGCAAAGCCTCAGTCCTATGGATGTGAAGTAACATTAATATCCTTATATCCAGTCAACAAATAACATACAAATGCAAAGAGTGGCACTAAGGATAAACTGTGACCCAGCACACTGGAGTGGTAAAGCGCTGCAGAAGGTCCAGGCAGAGAGGAAGCAGAACCAAACAGCACTGTTTCAGAGCAGTCACAGTCTGAAACACAAATGACTGCAAGACCAAGGCAGAGTATAGTGCGCAAAATCTAAAAGACCGGACTTGCGCTTCCCGTACACTGATTGGTGCAAGACACACAAAGACTCTTGTGGAGTGCCTTGTACACCAGCTCCAGTCCACTGAGGTCCATGTTTACCCAAAGTCACAGTGTGATGGAAACTAAGCATGATACTTTGTCTTGTTCAGTGTCACCAAGAAACAAAGTAATGGAGCCAACAAAATGGCTCTTGTTGCCAAGAACAAACCATGCCCCCAAACCACAAATTCTATGACGTCTATTTCTGTCATTGTCCTTTTATTCTTTGCTGCGATGTCAGGCTCACTGATGCACGTGCTGACCTCGTCTGCAGTCAAATACCTAATGCAGTTTCACAGATTCACCAGCAGAGAGGAGTGTAGCGTAAGTACAGAGACCCAGAGGAAGTCACATGACCGCGCTCTTTTGTTGACATACTGTGTTTCACGTGGTCAGCTACTACTGGAGGCCCGACTTTCTTTTCTAACTGATTACAGGCAAATTATTTTGAACTAAAAACAATGTTGAGTAAATTTAGAGCAGATATTTGATCTTTAAAATAAAGAAAAGCACAATACTGGACTAGGAGTCTGAGGAGAACGGCTCATGCTGCTAGTCTCGATAGAGAACAAAAAAAAGTGGTCAGAGTAAGTAAAACTACTGCATTTCTTCATGTTTGGAGGGTTAAATATAATCTATGCTCCATGAAAGAGACTGAATCTATTTAACCGGCATCAGAGAATCGAAATCTGCTCATCTGTAACACAACTTTTGTTGGTTTAAAGATGAAAAAGACACTCGTCCTCATTGTTTTAATCTTGTAAACCTTGTATTTATCATCATACATACATTCTTTTATTGTAGTGGCTCATATTCTTTCACCAAAAAGTTGAACAGACGAAAAAAGCACTGACATGAGCAATTGTTTCCATTTAAAAAAACAAACAAACAAAAAAGAGTCCAGTGTTATGGCCTGAAATAGATTTGTTGACTGTTTTTGGAAAAAGAACCTGTAATAACCATCACAGTCCAGGGTTAGCAGCTTTGTAAAGATCTCAGGTGAACTGCATTTTCTACAAACTAAAACACAACACATTAAAATAATTGGAGCCTTTCTTATTTGTTTTGTGGACTCTCAATTTGCAATTTACACAAATCCGACTAAAAATACCGGCTTGAATGAGAGCAATCAGCCAAACGTACAGTAATGGTTTTCTTTGAATGGGCCCGGCTCTTTACAGCGGCCCCATTAGCAGAGACAGAAAAATGAACAACACTTTATTGACTAAACAGCTCACACACAGGCAGAGCAGGGGTCCTTCACAAATAATTACTCTGGAACACACTGTCAGAGCCGTAATGCTAATCAAGGGCCCACATCTTGTTATGTGATAATTTATCGATCGTGTCGGACGAGATAACGGCTAATTTTCTAATGGAGGCTGATGGAACGGTGCACCTTTTGGCTGTGAAGAGCTCAGAGCGTCAGAGGCTGGAGACTGGTCTGTGTTTCAGACTGGGAAAGTGCCAAAGACCTGAGTTTTTAAATTTACTTTTCTTAATGCAGTAAAATAAAACTATACAGCATAATATGTATTTGTGTATTCACCAGTTATAGTGTCAAAATATGAAAAACATGCTATTTTGGTATTAGGCAATGTCTTAGTTCAGGTCCACCAGGATATGGTGTTTTGAAGACTATAAATTCTATTTCATAAGAATAATTACTCATTTGCTTGCATTTGTTCTATGAGTTTAACGTTTTCAGGGCTTAAAGTTCTCTGTCGCTGTGACAGATTTCCTTCAATTGTAAAAAAAAAGAGAAACTTTTCAGTCCATAACTTTTTAAGTACTGTTTCTAACATGGCTCGTCAAGTGTTCTGTCAATTTATTGACTTTAGTATTACAAGGAGCTGAATGCAGTGCTCTGATTGGCTGTGCTTGGGTGGTCCTTTATAGTTTCACTTTGCTATTTGTTAGAAGTGTTTTTCTAAGTCATAATGGCAATATAAAATGAATACATGTTGATAACAATCATGTGTGGAAGAGTTTATGACATGCTTGCAGTGTGAAAAAGAGGTGCCCCACCTTTTAAGGGTAAAAATTATTGTACAAGCCACATGCTAGAGTAGCTTTTCCACTGGTCTGATTGAAATGTGCGGATGCAGATGTTCCACTGCTCCTGCAGTTTAGAAAAAACACTACAGTGTCAGATGAAACTGAATTTGTTTCTTTCAAGGTTGTGTCCTCTGTACAAATAAACAAGAATCCTCTAGCCAGATGGATTCTTGTCATATTTGTGAATTTGACAAAATCCTGAGAATCCATTAAACCACCGCTGTATGGTTAAAGTCCAGCTGGACCAATCGCATTGTGGTTGGAACCAAAGGAAACTGACAGACATATTTTGGTCTATTTTTACAGAGTTACAGACTAATGTGTAGGAGGAGTTAATGTGTGCGTCAGTTTTAACTGGATTTAACAAAGCAAATTTTATTTTTTGATAATGTGTAGACCACAATTCAGAGTGAAACACAGATCTGGTGCGAGCCAGGTTAAGAATCCTACAACGTTTATTCTATAAAAATTGCTGCTCTCCATACAGACCGGACGTCCATGTTGGGCAACTCTTGACTTTTTACAAAGGTGTAACTGAAGCTAAACTATAATTAACCTCTGCCTCTGTCATCTCAGTTTAACAAACCTGTGTCCTTACTTTTATTTTCTGGGTTGTTACTTGTTTTAAGAGTAATTTCATTAGGTTTATGTTAAGTATTCATTCTTTCATGTCACCATCCTCCCTTGGTTACAGTAGTATTGTCGGGTTTTTCTGTTGACAGTGTGAAAATAAAAAAAAGAAAAAATGTGATCCATTCTCTTTTTTTTCAAGCTTTGTACCTTTTCAACAGCGTCTCACACCTGCTAATTTAGCTTGTCAGTAGACGATCAATTTGTAAATAATCTCAGAGTATGAAACGCGTCTCTCACTTTCGGACCGGCCCATTTCCATCTTCTCATAACATTACTTGAATAGAATCGCTAATAGAAATTCTCCCTCTGCCCAGATTGGAAAGATATTCATCACAAAACGTTCTCTGAAATGAGCTAATGCATTTGGGACAGGCCCATTTCCATCAAAGCCTAAAGAATCCCAAAGAATATGTCTCCGTTTTTATTTTATTGGAGAGAAAGTTTTGAATTTGACGTAGCCTGAACCGGGACCTTTGCATTTGTAACTTTACTGCGACGGATCTTTTAGATTTTGGACAGCTGCCAAGTTTTCCAGGGAGTTTTAATATCTTCTAGCGGCGATTGCTTTTTTGGATTACGGACCGGCCACATCTTTCACATCGAGTTATATTTATCTGAGGAAAGACCAATATACTTCACTGCATTTTAAATCTGTCTGCTTCTGGCGTTTTTCTGTCTGCAATGATTGAACCGCATGATAAAAAAGAAAGAAATAGTAGTTTAAAACAAGGATGATGAAGAGAGAGAGAAATTGCCTCCTTTAAGTCTGTTTTATTTGATCATTATTTATCCAGGAGACTCACAGACACAAGGAGAACATGCAAACTTTAGGACCTGCGCTGCCTGAAAGAGCAGACACACCTCTCCACAGATCTACCTGTTGGTCTCCATGGCGATGGGTTCGTTTAATGCCACTCTGTGAGAAAATGTCAGCTGCAAACAGACCCTCACTTAAAATTGACACAGTGCACATGTAACATGGAATATTACCTTGAAAATGCTTGTAATAGGTTCTCTTCATGTGACGTCACAACATCTGCTGGTCAATAATATATTATCAAGTGGTGGGCAGCTAAAGTCAATATTTTTAAATGCAGTTTTTTGTTGTAATGCTAAAGGTTAATAGATAAGAAATACAGATTTGCTGATTTTTAGATATATTGTATGAGGCAAAATGCAGAGTTTTTAATAGAAAAGCCTGCCTCTTGCCCTAAATCTAGACTTATTGATGAATTCTAAAACCTGAAACCAGCCTACAATTTGATCATTCTATAAGCCCATATAAAAACCCGTGTCTCCACTTTGAGAAGGACACTTTTTATGACCCTGAGGAGAACCTCCTACACTTCATTTTTATAGACAAGTTGTTTCTTTAACTATACATACTATAGGTGTTTCGCACATGAAAGTGCCAAGAACAAGTCTCAAAATTCCCCCAGTCCCTGTTTAGTCAGAGGAACTACCCTCTGTCTAAACCGACGGTCCCAATGTCTGTGTTCACACAGCAACAGTTTGTGAAAGTGGGTGTAACTGGTTTTAGCATTCGCATCTGTAAAGTCTGGAACATTTTAATAAATAATTAAGTGGTGTTAAAAAAAACAAAGTTGTCTTTTTCGATTCCATGTAAAACTATGATCTACAAAACATCACTGACATACAAAATATTTGCAGTTATAGTTGGTCTACTACTTACAATGCTTTTAAATATTTTTTTCTTAAGCATAAGGAAAGTTGATCTCAATGTGTGAACATTGTAAATGTGCTTGTGTCACCAAAAGGTTCCTGGTTTGACTTGAAAGTACCCGCCTCAGCAGGAGCTCAAAAAGTGTGACACCAGTCCATTTCTGCTCTTTGCAAACACCGCCAAAATGGGGGCTGGAAATAAAAAAAAGTATCTCGTTGAAGAATGCTTCAAATTTTTATTTTATCTTGCTTATTTTGATGAACAGCAACGATATAACTTAAATGGAAACTGCACTGTCTTGGAAAGGACTATTCACGCTTGTATCAGCTCCAGAATGAACTATAGCAACGGACTTTACGTATATTGGTGTTTCCCAATCTGCTCTTAGTCGTCTCCAGCTTAAGCAGAATACTGTCCCAGCAGACGTCAGCACATCACCTCAGTTCTTTTTACTCTTCTTTCAATGCACCTACTGATTTGACTGAGCTTTTAAATGTTTGAAATCCAGTTCAGGCACTAACATCAACAAACTGTCTTTGCTGGATGTTCCCAGAGCCAGACCGAAACACTGGAGTGATCAGACTTTCTCTGTGACTGGTCCAAAGCTTTAGAACAAACTGTCCTATGACATTTGCAGCATCACTGATTTTGAGTTTTTAAAATTCAGGCTCAAAACATTTTTATTCAGGACGACGTTTAAAACTAATATGACACGTTGGAATTATTGTTTGTTACTTTTTCTTTTGCTGACCTCATTGTAAAAAGTAATGTGTCTTTTGCATTTTTCTGTTTTTACTAAAAAGACTTTGGTCCCTTTTGGTGTTGTATAGGTCTATATAAATGCAGTTGAACTGATTAATTGTTGCAGATTATTATTGTGCGGTGGCTCGTGGTGTTACATAAAGTGTTACATTTGCTTTAACTCTGTGTTTTGAGATCTTTTCACTCTGGAACCTAGTTTCAAAGCTTGTTGACACGTCTGGTTAATGGTTTTGATAAAATAACTTTGATGATATGCCAGAGCTTAGCTTTATTCAGACAAGATCTAAATACATGAGTGAAAACACTTTTTGAATCACAATTTAAGTTAGGTCAGCACATCTGCATCTCCTCCAGCTCATTCCTGTCACCTGAACACAATCTTTTCACTTCAAATTCTACATCTGAATCTTGCCCTCCACCTCTATACTAAACTAGTGTCTCTTTCCTTTGACATCACATGAACCCAATCTGCAGTGTAATCAGAAGGTCTTCCATCTTCAGTCGTCAGTCTGATGTATTGGTTTGCATGTGCCGCTGCTCTCTGCCCTCACTAACCCTCAGAGTCTGGTCTGTAAATGCCAGCGCGGTTCGTACCTCGGGGACCGGGCCGGGATCAAATGGAGCCGCTCCGTGTTGAGACGCACAAAGACGAAATGTCAAAGGGGTCGAGAGCTCTGATCACCACGGAGACGGCGTTCACCTGCGTTCAAACATGCACGCACACGCCAAAGACCCGGTTTCATCTCGTGTGTAGCCGCGTGAAATTGAAATAGATTGTGTCCGTGTTGGAGAATTTGATGACGTAAAAAAACATACAGTATAAGTGGGAGAGTTTTTTTATTTATACTGTGTATATGTCCAAGCAGAAATCCACAAATGATAAAAGGTTAGTCCTTCTTTATTCAGTAAAACACAGTAAAACAACATTACTATTTGTTGGTGCACTGTGTAAAGCCGGCTGCACACTAGAGGAGCTTAGGATCTTTTGTGATTTTTAGATGCGTGAAAAAAAGAAGAGGCCACAGACATAAGGACATTTACAATGATTGTCTGTCTCACAGTCTCATTATGTGGTAGAAGAACAGAGACCACACAGACTTGTGGGGAGCAGCAGTGATGGGAGAACAGTGCGTGTGCCATGTGATCAAGTGCAGAGTGTTTTCTTTCATGTGCGCGATTATAAAAGCAAAACACAAGTGGATTAAACCAGGTTTATGAATGTCAGAGAAGAGTACTGTGAGCGTGCAATGAAACATTTCCAGCAAACTCTGTGTTGTCCATGTTCTATTGTCTAGTAAAGTTGCTTTTCACATCATTTAAGGAGCAAGTGTGTTAGAGATCAGGTGCATAATGCCCCTAAAAATAATCCTGCACTTTGAATATGTGCACAAAGCATTACATTTATTTTCAAATGATGAGACAATGTTTCTTCTTTATTTTACATTTTAAGAGGCGCTGTCACAAGGCAGATGCACCAGATGCCTCTGTCCTCGCGCTCGTGCAGCATCTGCACCTCATCATGATGCTCCCTGACAAATATTCACAGTGATGCACACACATAAACGACAAAGAATCAAAAGTCCTTACTCTGGCTACACCTTACTGAACTCGTAGAGGGACACATAAAACTCCTGTAGTGTGCAGAAGGCTTAACTTACTGGAGGTAAAAAAAATAAAATAAAAATAAGCACAATAAATAGAAAGTTAATATCATGTTTTGGAACATTCTGAATGGGAATAAATATGTTTTTAACCACAATGTGAAACAATAAATACAGTCGTCGTCAGAGGCCACCAAGCCCAAATAAGGCGGGCACCAATGGCTTTTGCTCACTGGCGTTCTTTGCCACATTGGTGGTAAGCTTTAGGTTAAGCATGCACAGTTGTGCTTCTCCCATGATTCGAGTGGAAAGAAGTCGAATAATCCAATCTTACAAGAAAGTGTAGATATACCACGACATTACAGGACATGTAAATTCCGTATGATTAGCACAATTTCACGTCTTTGTTGGGTCAATATGTCACGCGTCGCAGTCCCACTGCATTTTAATGGTGGTTGTAAAGATGTGTTTTTACTTATTAATATTAAAGAAATTCCAACCTTAAGCTACACCAAGCCCCAGCCCTAAACTTTTCCATTTTTAACTTGATGCCTAAACTTACCCGTGGCTTCAAACAAAACTTGTGTGTTTTTACACTCTGAAATCTCGTGTCATTTTTATGTTTTTTCATATTGTGCTCGATCTACAACGTAACATAAATACGCAAAAAAGGTGTGCAGCCGTGCTCATAATTCGCTGTTTCTGTGTCGTGGTATATGTACACTTTACTGTAAGACTGTGTTGAGCCAAAAGACAAATCAGAGCAAAAAGCTGTGTTATTGGAACTGACATTTTTGAGCCTATAGAAAAATTTTATGATCCGATCGTACCGATCTCAGCTCATTGTCTGGTTTAGTTCTGCAGAAGCGAGTCTTTGCTTGCCATCATAATGTGTCATGTGACTTAAAAACCCTTTCAACTTGCAGAAAAATCTCATTGTGCTTTTCTAAACCACTTCACTGATTCTTCAAATGTTAATATACAGCAATCGGCATCTCTTAAACATTCAATTTAGCATGACATCTCCACGAGGCAGAAGAGGAGACAAGTGGGCACCTGAAGCACGCTTAAGACTTTATTCTTCCATCAAGATCTTGTGATGAAAATAACCTTTCTCCTCTGAAGCGAACAAACCAGATCTGCTCCTCTTCAACCACATTAAAGAAAACATATTCATAATTTCTTCATTGTTGAACTATGACATAAGTATCATCATTTTAATTGTAATCTGTAGCATTGATTTGGAAAAAAGGAACAACAATGATTGGCTATAAAAAAGAACTTGCACCTTCACCATAATCCCAAAATAAGCTTACTATGTTCCTCCTCAACCACTTTTGTGCTGGGCAAATATAATAAGCTCCAGATGATGATTCGCACAGTGATACAAAGCAGAAGTGTGGTAATGTGCTCGGCTAATGTCTGTGTCTCGGTGGGCGGTCTACGTTTAGTGACCGCTGCTACTTAAAGGCAGTGAACGCAGCAGATCCTATAATGAGAGCTGAAGACTGCACATTCTCACAGGAAATCAGGCAAACTCGGGCCGCTCGTTATATACCTTCCGTCGACGAGGTTACATTTCTGAAGCCGTGATTTAAGATGAGGATGTGTGAAAAGTTAAGGGACGCAAAGCAAAGTAAGCAGACGTCCTTTTCTAACTTCTACACTGGAAAAACGTTGAAGGATATGGATGAGTTAAAGGGGTGTTACGTAACTTTTCTGTGCAAAATAAAGACTCATTTGTTTCCAGCAACCGCTTCTCATGAGCTCAACAAAAAATATCATCAACACAAAAGACCAATTTCACTCAGAGCTTTAACAAATCTGCTCGAATATGTTTTAGTGAGCACTTCTTCTTTACCGAGATAATCCTTCTCACAGTCTTACAGGTGTTGCGTATCAAATTGTAGCTTAGACAGCAAGAATAGTGCAAAGGTGTGCCTAAAAGGACACTGTAAAATGTTCAGTTTTAGCGCAGCACAGTGACGCAGATGTTGCGTGTTAGTGGTTTTAGTTATATGTATAATAAAGATGTGGATAGTTTGAGCTGTGTTGTTTTTTTGTATTGTTCTTGTTCTAAATCAAACACTTGCTTTGGCATTGTATGTGTTGGAACATTACAAAGTGTATAAAACCACACACCAGGTAGTGCTTTGAGCTACGTCTACTTGGAAAAAAAATTACACAAAGAAAGTATTCAAGTGAGAGAGAGGGAGGTAGCGAAAGAGATAAATATACTTAATAATAATACTGTAATCAGATGTGGCCTAGTGCCTCGGCTCAATTTCATTTTACTTTAGCTATAGGTCAGATAACTGAACTGTAATGGTTCCCAAAAAACAGGAAGTACGATCAACTAACTGGCAAACAAAGATTGTAAATGTTCTCCTTTGACCTTGTGTCAAATTTTTAAAGCTGGTAGAGTTGATTTTCACTCTGCAAACACGATTTAGATTTAAAATCTGACAACTTTCTCTCATAAGCCCTTCGACACATGGTTAATTTCGACATTCATGTTGGTTGCAATAATAGCTCATAAACTTCTTTTTACAAACAACAACGTGGCGTGGGAGAACCACTCAAGCTCAGCCAATCAGAGAGCTGCAAACGGATCCTGTCAATTCAAACAGAACTCAGTGGTCTCATTTTTTCACAAAGTACTTCATTTATCTTGTACTTTTTAGAGGAAAATTTAAAACTTACTAATTCACAGATAAAAAAATGTTAGTTGCCACAAATTCATCTCGAAATATGAATTTGTACCTTTTTGATTTGTAAGTTTGCTGATACATGTTCATATTATACATTCTGTGTTCAGGCCAAACCAAAAAGCAACGTTTGGTTAAAGCAAAAACAGTCCTTGCTTATGGAGCAATGGAGCCCAATTGTTCTGGCAATAGGCTAGTAATCTTGCATAAAGGAATCAATGATTTACAGACTTTAAAGCAATGGGGATCTCAAAGATCTACACAACACCAACCACATAACAATTAATAGATTTTATGTTTGGGTGAGACGATCTCGATAATCACTAATGTAAACTGTTATCTAAAGCCTATTCCTTTTCTGCAGTGTTTATCTGTGGCCGACTTCCCTCTGGTCCACTGCAGACCTGTTCCCAAACTCTAAGTGCCTGAGCAAACAGTGATCGGTCCAATTAAAGCCCCTCCAGCCTGGACCGTGGGCGATGGGAAGTGACAGAGCAGCAGAAAGAGGGAGAGGGAGTTACTGGAGCTCTGAAAAGAGTGGAAATTATGGCAAAAATGGAGATCACTTTGTGGGATAATGTTTATGCTTGTGTTTACAAGGACAAGTTTAAACATAGAAGCATTCATGTGAAAGAACAACAAGTCTTAAGAAATGTGACAAAAAGTACTGACTTAGTTTTAAACTTCAGGTTACTTGAACCACACGACTTAACCAACTGAGCCAACCCTTTGACTCATCTGCTGCAGAGCTGACCAAATAATCAACTGTAGACAGATAACACTTCCTTTTTTAATCATTGTATTAGGCTCGGTAAGCATCTGTGGTTACCATGGAAATAATGGCAAATATGCCATGTTTGTTGTCTGTTTAGCAGAACTTCTATAGGAATACATTAGACAAAACGATTAAAAAAGTAAAGAAAACAAACGTAGAACAGCCCAATAAACTGGTAAATTTATCTATCACTTTGTAGTGTCAGAATATGATTTAATTAACACTATTTTCTGTATTTCATTTAAAACATCCATTGATTTAACATGAACATGTTTTTTGGAGAAACCCATTGCGGGTAAGAAGAAGATGATGATTTACCAATGACGGTTGGAGATTTATGATATTTTAATGGCAGTACTACAGTTTATATCCTCATCAAAAAAACTCACAGGTGTTTTTTTTAGGGAGAAAAAGGTAATTACTTCCACAATGTGTGATTCCAAAGTGTGATAAATGTGAAAGATAGATTCAGTCGGCAACGCGTCACTGTTGGGGGCGTGGCCTGCTTCACCATAATAAAGACTGGGAAGCTAAACTGTTTACCTCTTTTAAGACGTTTTCTGGTGAATTAAATGTGTCTTAGCGCATCTAATTCAAATCGGGTTACAACCAGATTTAAATGGAGGTTACTGAGGTGTTGTTATGTCAGAAAAGTAAACAGAAAGTTAAAAAAGATACTAAAAGGCGCCAGGCAGCGCTAGCATCACATTAGCATTTAGCTCGCAGCTACCGTTAGCAATGCTAGATATATTTACATACTTGGACAGTTGAATCACTTTATTTATCCCCGTGTCTTTGTGTCTGTATTTGACACAATATATCTCCTAAAGTCCACATTTGCTGTTGTAGTTTTTGAGCAGTGACTGATAAAGCTGTTGTTCTGATTCACTCCCCATGTTAACTATGCCAAAGTCTTTCTGCTTATCTGCTTTTCTGCCACTGTTCACTTGCTTCTGTGCTTGTACATGTCAGTTACAAACCCAGTGTTCTGCCGAGTTGTTGTGAGTCGAATTGTTTCCATATTTTATCCTTAATTTGACTCTTACAAGAGAAAATGTCTTTTTTCTCATTGATTCTCATACATTTCTCGCCACTAGTCACTAGAATGCTTTGATGTCACCTGCATAACCTCTATTTACAATAGGTGTTTACTACTACTAGTGGTCAACTTATGTCAAATCATCTCCCTGAAAGCGCTGAATGAATGTGCTTAGCATCCCTTCATTGTATCGAGATTTTGCACAAAATCCATTAAAAATATTTTATCAATTGGAGAGATAAATTATTGATCACAATGTCCAAATTTACAAAGAAAACACTCTCCTCACTGACTTAATTTTCAGACTTGTGTTTACTGTCACTGAAACATCAACAGGAGAACACTTTATTGGGCTCAATCATGTAACAGCTGAATGTTTATTTACCCTGGTGGTGGAGAAGAATCAAACGGATTTTAATTTGAGTGTGCGCCAAAGAGCCATCTCATGAAACACAAATGATCTCCTGCTTTATAATTTAATAGTTATTGTTCTTTAAATGAATTTCACAAACGTGTTGCCTCCAGACATGTTCTTGTCCTCGGGGCCGCTTGAGGGGTTTGTGGCGTCTTTCGAAAAGCGTAGAGAAATGACACCAGGACAAAACCACAACGAAACCAAGACTAAACAAGGACAGTACAAAGTCTAAACTAGATTAAAATGGGACTAAATTAAATATACATCACTGATCTGAAGCTGGATGAACAAACAAAAGCCAGGACTTTGCAGTGACCTAAGTTAGAGTTGCAATTGTTTTTCCTCGAGGGCCATATTTAGATCTAGATTAGAGGTATAGAGGGCAAGATTGTGATCATGGGTGCAAGGACATTTATGTAAAATATAAGCAGTTTAACCTACAGTTGTTTCCATTTATTATGATAAGTATTAAAAACACAAGTGCAGACACATGCTCCATACCTAAATCAATCAACAAAGAAATCAGATGGATGAATGGTTGGATGCTTGACTTGGCCAGGGTCATAGCTGGAGAAGAAGACACAGTTGGAGGTGGAAACCAGAATGAGAGGCAGAAGACTGCAGGTGAACTCTGGAGACACATCACAGTCAGGTCCAGGTGGAGCAGGTGAACTTCTGTGGTTAGTGTTAAAGCCATCCTCCAAAAATAATCTTCTGCAAAAGTTTTGGTTGTAGCAGATGTAAAAGTTCTGTAGCATTTCAGAGGTCTAAAGTTAGATTTAATAGTATGAATGTAACGAAGAATGAAGTATAACATTGACTGAAATAATTTAACTTTTTCATAATCCCTCATTCGTTAAGGAGTGATCCATCACAACCAGTATCAGATCACTTCCATCAGATTGAAAATGATGAGGATGATCTTCGAAAACACTGTACAGATGACAACTTTGAAGACTTTCTACTTTTAACTTCCAATAAGCATTAGTTAGTTTTAAGAAAAATTATGCTCATAATAAATACTTGTTCTCCTAAACGTGCTGGGGGCCTGATCAAAACATGTAACAGGATCAGAACAGCTCAGGTCTGGCCGAAATAGTCCCTTTATGCCTTCTTCACACTACAGGAGTTTTGGCTTGATTTTCAGCTGGATTTTCAACCCAATTTTTATCCTTATGTGGAAGCATACCCAGAGTAAAGACTTTCGTAAGAGATTTTTTTGTCGTTCCTCTCTTTATGTCATGTTTTTTTTTTTACGCAGCCGATTTAGGACTAAAATAAAAGATAAATTCTGAATCAACTCGTGAGTTTTTAATCTCGTCACATCATTGTTTCATCGTTACCTTACTCAAAGTTGTAGTATTTTGATTTGATGTATTTTCTGTACAACCTGGTCTCAAAAATGTCAAAACATTTTCCAGTTTGTGCTACCTAAACTTTGCAATTTTTGTTGTGTCACGCAAATAAACTGAGTATTTAAGATGCAGTAGAGGGAGTGTGACCAGACCAACTCTTTGTAAAGTGCCATCGAAGCAAAAATGTCTGTGGCTACACGGTTTTAATCACGAAACCATGGAATATTTTCAAATCTTCTAGAGCGCAGTAAAAGAACCATGTCTCCACAGTCTTAAAATACCTCTTAATGCACTGACGAGAGGTTTAAGTTCGATCCCATAAAGTATGTAAAAATAATTGGCTGCTCATCCCGTTTCAGCACAAACCTGTTTAGCAGCTCTGTCCATTGATCTTTTAAAGGGAGCAACGCCACAATCGGCAAACCGTCACAGGAGGGCGAGCGAAGGAGGGCGAGGGGGAGTGAGAGAGTGCAAAAGGTGCAATTAGCAGGTCCCAAAGGCATTCTGGGAGTGACAGAAAAACAGCCGACTGGACAGAGTCAGAGAGGTGCAAGGGTTTTACATAAATGTGTGAAACAGAGGAGTTCTTGTGGATTCAAGTGCTTTTATTTTGTTTATTGGAAATTACAAGATTTATTTGAAAAAATTTAGGAACAGATTCATTGACTTCTCATTCAAAACTGCAGAACTGATGAGCCCCGCTTTTCTACAGTGAAATGTTCCCATTGCAAGCAGCAGATTGTTGTTGGCTTTGAACCCCCTTCCCTGGTAGAACTTTTTGCTAATTTTAAGCAATATTTACAGCTCCTCAAAAAACTTTGTACAACTGAAATCATGACATGTTGTACATCAAAATAAGACCTACATGTGTCTACTTTTATTTAAAAAGGAATTGTTTTTCTACATTAATCTGTTCTCTCTTTATAGGCATTTGAAAGTCCTTGTTTTCATTAGATTTCAGTGTTTGGCAGCACAGTTTTGAGATAGAGTCCTTTTTCAAACTTCATGTCAGTGTTGCTTTCTTATATGAGCCACTACAAGAAAATAATGTCTTTAGGATAAAAATGAGATTTAAATGAACAAAACGATAAGGATTGTCTTTGTCTTTTTCATCTTTAAACCAACAAAAGCTTTGTAACAGACGACAAGGCAGCACAGCACATTTTCTACTTTCTGATGGAGATTCTATAGATTCAGCCTCTTTAATGGAGCATAGATTATATTTAACCCTCCAAACATGAAGAAATACAGGATGACTTCCAAAGAGGAAGTTCATTTTTTGTCCTCTAGACTTGCTGTATGTGCCGTTCTCCTCAGAGTCCTAGTACAGTCGTCTTTTCTTCATTTTAAAGATCAATTATCTGCTCTAAATTTGATCAACAATGTTTTTAGTCCAATATATTTCGCCTCTAAACTGTTTGTAAAGAAAGTCGGCCTCCAGAAGCAGCTGATCCCGTAAACACAGCCGACTGCGCTGCCTAAAAGTCAACAAAGCCACATGTAATTCCCGGTCATGTGACCTCTTCTGGATCCTTGTTCTCATACTATTTCCCCTCTGCTTGTGAATCTGTGAAACTGCATAATGTATTTGAGTGTAGGCAAAGGCAGAGAGCCTGACATCGTCGCATACTGTGTAATATAAGTGCAGTGACATATTTTTGTCATTTCCAGGGAAAAAGTTAAGAAAAGTAGCTTTGTAACTTTTTTTCGCTGCAACATAATGATAATGCTTAATCTGATTAAAGCCAACTGTAAAAGTGTCACAATTTTAGACAGTAGCATCATGTTGCAGCAAGGACAGAGACACGACAGACATGCAGAGTTCAGTGATGATTCTTTACAACCAGGCCTTTCAAAATAAGGCCCGGGGGCCAGATAAGGCCCTCCAGCTAGCTAAATCTGTCCCACAACCCATCTCCCAAAAATAACAAGAATACTTTTTTCTTGTTTACTTTTTTAATTTCAGGTTACCATCACCTCTTTGCTTATTTTGCTTTAGATCTTGCTTGGTCCTCGTTTAGACCTGGTTGTAATCTGGGTTAGTCTTTGTTCAAACCGGGTCAGTCTCTGATCTTCACTTTTTTTTCTTTTTTAATCAGTACGCATTTGATAATGCGATATTACCACAAAAGCCAATGCTATTTTGAGTTATAGAACCTAATAAAACATGTAAATCTCATAATATTTTATGCTTCAAGACAGTGGAGGCCCAAAGCACAAATTTGGCCCAGAATATAAGGCTCAATGAAAAATCTGGCCCTCGAAAAAATACAGCCTTGCTCTACAAGCAGAGTGCAAGTGTCACATGATCAAGGCCGGTGCAACAGATCCAGAGGCCAGTGTCAGAATGAAAACACAGGAGGTGAGCAGCTTGAGTCGTTTTTTAGAGATTTGGTGCCAAAATTTTTCTTTGGTGTTTAAAGATACTTCAAACTATCGGTGTCTGTTGTTAAAACATTGCTGAATTTAGGTTCAAGCATATGTCTTTAGTCAAAAAAAAAATCTTTCAAAAGTCATTAGGGCAGATTTCAGAGTTTAATCGTAGTAACATTTCCAAACACACTGGCGGCTCCTGTGACTCCAAATCTATCTTTAAACCAGGATCAAAGCCCGAATCTATCTGCACCGCGACCTGAAGGGCACAAACAAACACGCAGTTTCAAGCTCCACCTCTGCTCGGGAACAAAAGGCGCGTGTCATTTCCATTGTGCGTCTCCCTGACACACACTTCTTCACAATAAACACCGCGTCGTGGCAAAGGTTTAATGTCGTGAAGTGCCAAACGAGGAAGCAGCAGCCGTCAATCACGCGCACGCCCATGGGTTGTTTGTTGTGAGACAGAAATAGCAGAGGTAAACTTAGTCGGAGCGGTGATGACATATGTAAAGGTGTCAGGGCCGGGCAATGCTGACAGAAAGAAGACAATGATGTTAAAGGTGAACTGTGGAACTTGTTCAAGGAGATCTTGAGCCAACTCCAGATGACTAGCCTGATGCATCATCTGGTTTCATTTCACTTGATAGAAATGGTCTGATATTACATTGCTGAGGTCCGTTCACTCCACAAGAGACAGGAATTTTTTTGAAACACTTGAACAATATTATGTTATCTCTAAGACTCTATGCTAAATTTGCCCAAGATACAAAAATCAAAATAGTTTTTACTTTTAGTCCATGTTTACCCCTGACTCTGGTCCATGTTTTGTCCTGATTCTAGTTCATGTTTAGCCCCAACTCTGGTCCGCGTTTAGTCCTGACTCTGGTCCGCGTTTAGTCCTGACTCTGGTCCATGTTTAGTCCTGACTCTGGTCCATGTTTAGTCCTGACTCTGGTCCATGTTTAGTCCTGACTCTGGTCTATGTTTAGTCCTGACTCTTGCACCCGCAGGAGGCCGTCCCTGAGGTTCTCAGAGTGCGAGATGGTTCATGCAGCACTAACATGTCAGAGATGTACTTTGGTGCTAGTCCATGGAGAGACTTAAACACAGACAGAGCTGTTTTAAAGTCTATTCTCTGAGCTACTGGAGCCAGTGTAAAAACTACATAATAATACTAATGTGATCGTACTTCCTTGTTCTAATGGCCTTTTTATTGGTGTGCTGATATTGACATGAACCCATACAAATTTACTGATTTGCACATTGATATCCTGAGGACACACACAAAATTGACTTTTTTTTTTAAACATGTTCTAGCAACGTTTTCATATTTAAAATGATGATGTCATGGATCTCTCGCATGTATGACTCTGCTTTAAAGTTTATAAAACACCCAGACTCGCACTTCTGCATTTCTGTAGCATCAGTTCTGTTTACCAGGAAAGACCTGTTTGATTATTCACAAAAGAGCAGAACTAGCACCTTTAAAAAGACAGCTGTAAATAGTAAATGGTCTCTATTTAATTAGCGCTTTTCCACCTTACAAGGCCCTCAAAGTGCTTTACAGTAAGGGATCCACTCACCCAGTGTACGCAGACACTGAGGCAACGTGGGTCTTGCCCAAGGACACAACGGCAACCCCTTCTAGTCGTCCCACTGTTGCACCTGGTGTTCCAGCGGTCTCCCATCCAAGTACTAACCAGGCCCTTTCTTGCTTAGCTTCTGAGATCTGACGGGATCAGGCTTTGACAAGCATGTATGGCCATATATACACAGATACATATATGTACAGGACAGACCAGAAAAATAAGGCGTTTCAACTCCTTTGTATTTCTTTATTTTTGCTTACAGCTGTATAATGTGAAAACAGGGACTTTACCACTTGACCATCACCTGAGAGACTTCAACAGCCAAGTTTAATTAAACTCTATGGACAACCATGTTTTTCATTGTAAAAAAGAAATGAATTTATATGTCTATTTCTCAACATTTTTAGTCATTTTTTGCGTTTTACAATGAAATAATTGTGAACTATTGATCTACATGTTATAATTATTGACCAAATACATGGGAAACTAAATACATAAAATACCCCACACCAGAGAAAAGCTGAGTAATTGAAATGAGTGAATACAGCGGTGAGATTGTCTGTTTTGATTCCGACTCGATCGTCACACAGACACATGAAAGCTGCTTCTGTGTTCAGTGTTTTGTGCTTGAAGACTGCTCCTGGCGCGCACATAAAACACAGGAGGAGTGCGCCGTAAGAAGTGTCACAAATGAGCTCTAATGTGATTACAGAACGACGCCCTGAGCTGTAATTGTGGAAGGTATAAAGAAGGAAACCGGTGGGAGGAAGAAGAGGAGCATGGTTAAAACTGCAGTGATGTTCAGTCAAATGATCCTGAGGAGGTAAGGACTTGTATTTACGCAGTTTGAGCACCTTTTCAGGCCTTTGTTGGATGTTTTTGAGGCTTTTGTTATAATGAACAAAGACAGAAGTCCTGGTGTTTGGACCTGGAGAGGCAAACACTGCGGGTGCTGATCTTACGGCTCTCACTCAGTATGTGAAGCTTTCTGTCACTGATCTTGCTGTGAGGCTGGACTGTAGTGATGATACAATACTCAGATTAGTGTTGCTGTCCAAACCAGCCTTTTTTATATATAAATCTGAACACCGCCTCACCTTATATGATTTTTCTGGAGATTTAGGAAGAAACAATGGCATATGCAGATCAATAATTCACATTGTATTCATTGTAAAACACAAACACGAACTAAAACGGCTTAGAAATAGAAGCAGGTTCACACAGCAGAACTGATAAGCCCTGCCTTTTCATTGTAAAATGTAACTTTAACAGGCCACATATTTTAAATTACTATTTATAGCAGGTGGAAAGTGACTACTTGACAGTTTTGAACCCTGTAGAGGGAATATTGGTTGATGTCTCTTTCCGTTCTACTGCACATGCTCCATACAGAAAGAGCCGTTGTCCATCAGGTTAGCTGGGAAAACTTATTGTTTAAAAGAACAAAACAAAACGAGAGCAGCTGTGTCAATCAGATTTGAACTGGTTTGACTCACGCCTGAGTCTCCTTAAGCTTGAGAGTGTTTTTTAAGGGTCGTAGGGTTGAATTTCAATCACAAATGTTGATTTAGCGGCATAATTTTTGCTTTTGCACAGTGATAACTGTCATGGCCTCCACGGTTTGTGTCAATGTGCGGTGGCTTTTTCTGCATACCAAGTGCGCGTATCGCCCGTGTTGATAAACACATAATCCCTCTATATGTTTACCTAGAATCTGAATTTTAGAGTAATCGCAAGAAAATACAGACAAGTGGGCGGGGATAGGTGGTAGGTGAAGAAAGGGATTTTCTGAGCACTAAAGCATCAGCTCCAGGACAACACAAGATTACTCAAACATGCAAGAATCAATCCAAATACAACTTTGGGTACAACCATAATGAGAGAACACTGTTAACTGTTGACACAATTAAAAACTAGAAAAGTAAGTTTGACATAATAGGTCTCCTTTAAAACACAGTTGTACATGCTTCTTTTTATCTACAATAAAACAACTAAATGCCTTTTTACATAGCTAAAGTTATCGTCTATAGAAAAAAACACAAGAGGCCTCTTTGGAGTTCTTCAAATACCACAACAGCCTAGATTCTAACTGCTCAATCGCATCAAAGTCACACCACACTTTATCAATATTTTATGTCTATGCTTTAGGAACTTTGAGTTTAACTGACAACTTAACAGGCCAATAGAAAATGAGGCAGCCTTATTTTCTATTGTTCAATGTTTTACTGACCTCAGCAGTCCACATTTTGATGATTTTTTAATGACAACAAGGCTACAACAAATCAGTTCAACTGTTCACACTGAACAGTTGACTAACGCAAAGCACTTTGTCTGAACCCAGCCTCTTTAGCATGGCTTTAACTTGTACAGAGCACAGCCGCACCTTTTGATCGAAACAAAGAAACACGATCACATCACACTTGTTATGTCTTTACACCGTCTCTTTTCATATTGACCTATATGTTTAACTTATGTAACACTTTTATTTTAGCTTTAGATCAAAGTAACTGCTCTCTCTTGATCAGATCATGACTCACCCGTCTGTTTTCAAAGCGTACAAAACCCGTGTTGCAACAGCAGTTTTTGGACGAGACAGAAAATGTTCATATTAAAGACACTCCTCTCTCTCTCTCTGTCTCTCTTTTTTCCTCTCTTCACACATTCTTAAAAGCACATTAGCGACGCCCAATTACGCCTCAAGTTTCTCATCAGTTTCAAATGTAATCAAGTAGAAAATGAATATCTCAAAGTCATATTTTCGGAGCAATATTCAGCCCGACTTGTGTCCTATAATGAGAATTTTTCAGTGGACAAGGCCCTGTTCTCTTTAATTATCTGCAGCCTTCTATTTTGCATAAAACCTCTCCACTGGACACTTCTGACACGTCTACTCCAGTCTGTCTGAGTGTCCATATAACATATTGTGTCTGTTTTTATACTTGTGGAAAAAGCTCTTCCTGGACTGATGACAAGATGCACAAACAGCTTGGTATAACTTCAATCCCATTCATAACGAGGCAACAAATAAAACAAAACAAAACATAAAGTTATATTGAATCTAACTTTTATCTCAAGTATTTCCCTTTACTGTATTTTAGTGAAATATTTTGAATATTTTTGCACCACATTTTAGGGTTAACAATTAGGCACAAGTGTATGCCAGGAAGTGTTTCTTTGCCCTCTGTTTTCCTCACTTGTTTCTCCTCTCTTGCCCTCTGTTGTCTTCAGTTTTGACCCTCTTCCGGTTGTTTACTTCCCGTACTTGTGATCCATTTCTTCCCCTGCTCCTAACTTTTACTTTCCTCAGTTGTGATCATCACATTGCCCTGTTTTCCCTAAAAGGCGGCCGGACACTGTGCAATTTTTGACCAATTTTCGGACGATTGTTCACTCGTGCGACAATTTTGGAGATCAGCCCGAGTTTCAGCTTGTGCACTGTGAAGTGTACATGGGGTAACGAGAAGCGATTTACACCTCATGATCAGCTTCCAAACAACAATTGTAGGATCGCAAGAAAATCCAACTTGTTTAAACTCCTTGTCGCTCCTCGTGGGAACATCGCACTGTGGAAACATATCTCGTACACTGTAAGTAAGTAATCTTTATTTGTACAGCGCATTTCACAAACAAGTCACAAAAGTTCTTCACAGTGAGATGAACCCCTCCCCACTCAGTGACAGTAAACTGCCCTGGGGCAGCTCAGCAGAGGCCTCAACCTCTGACTATCACCAAGTGTTCCGTGACATGCATGTTATTGTTGGTGGGGAAACTGGAGTGCCCGGAGGAAACCACCCAGACAAGGGGAGGAACATGCAAACTCTACACAGAAAGGGTGCGGGAATTAAACCTGCGACCTTCTTGTCGTGCCGCCACACTGCTCATGTGCAAACAATATTTGTTCTTAAACAAGGGGCAAGATGGTAGTGCAGCGGGTTATTTGAACGCATCTCCACTTCCAGATTCTTCTTTTTCTCCTCCACCTTTTATGTTGTGCTTCTGGATACGGGAGTCTGACATGCTGTGAGTCGACGTACAGTGTGAGCACTCAGATCACATAAGACCGTCCGGCCGTGTGAGGACATGAATCATGAGCTGCTAACTTTTGACCCACTTGTACAGTCACACAAACAGTTTTCCCGCATCTGTGTCTTTCCTTTTGCTTCCCTCAGTTATGACCCTCCTCTTACCCTCCTCTTTCCTCAGTTGTGACCCTTGTTCTTGCCTTTTTTTTCCCTCAATTGAAACCCTTCTCTTACCCTTTGCCTCCCTAAGTGGTGACCTTCCGCTTACCCTATTCTTCCCTCAGTTGTGACCTCTTTTTGCCTTTTACTTTCCTCAGTTTTGAGTCTTTCTCTTACACTCAACCCCCCTCACCCATGATCTGTTTCTTACTTTCTGTTTCCATCAGTTGTGACCCTCTTCTTTCCCTCTGCTTCCCAAAGTATTAACCCTTCTCTTTTCCTCCTTCTTCCCTCAGTTTTTCCCCTCCTCTGACCCTTTACTCCCTTTACTTGTGAACCTCCTCTACTTTTAACAGTCGTGGACGGTAGCACTTTAAAAAGACCTCCTACCTACCCTCTGTGACTTACCTCTTACTTACTTACTCTGGTACTTACTCTGGTACTACTGGTACCTCAGTTACTGGTACTAACTCTTACAGGTAGGTACCGCTGGTTAAAACGAGGTTGGATCTGACTGATGCAAAGCTGTGAAATGTGGCGCTCTGGCACTTAACACCTTCTGCTCCATCAGGCTGAGCGAACATCAGAAACTTGTACATCTGCTGCTTGAGTTTGCACCTAGAAACGGTCTTTTTACAGCATTTTAGGCTTTTCAAAGTGCACTGTGCAACTTTTCTTGTGACTGGAACCTTCAATTTTCACACATCGCACATGCTTTTATTGTTCGAAAAGATCTCAATGTAAGTCTTGTCCTCTCCAACTTGTTCTATGAATATTGTGTCTTTGGGATGTTTTCATGACACGCTGTAGAACATTCCAAGCAGACTCACTCTTCTGACATGCATGCTTAAAAAAGAAGTCAGTAAAAGGCTTCTGCCACATTTGCAGCTCATAAATCACTCCAGATGATATTGGCTGTGATGCCACTAATCTGTCTTTTGACACTTCGCTCTGCAAATTATCACCATTTATCAGTCGACAGGAAACGGCACAACTTAAAACGTTTCAGCTACTTCTGAAAATATCAAACACTGCAAGAAATAGGTTAAATTAAGGATTGTTCTCCTGGAGGACCTGCTTGTCTCTATGAAGAGGTTATTCTTCTCTTCTGGAATGTTCACAGAATTCTTATTTATATGCTTTATTCTCCATTTAAGGGGATTGGATTGTTTTTCCTTGAGCGTAATCCAGACATGAGGCCAAACTGCAATGATTAGTGTAACATATACTCGTTAGAACATTTCTGATTGCTGTAAAATACGTTATTCTATCTGCAATTTTTTTCCATTAATTGTGATATTTAATGAGAATACAAATGCGGACACATACTCTTCTCTTATGTGCAGCCGCTTTTCAGGGCTTCTGAGAGGCATCTGGCTGCAGACCTTCATGAGGAGGACCATCACGTGACTTACCTCCATCCAGAGGACCCTAAAGTCCGGATGTTCACCCATATTATGTTTACAATACTATGATTAAGTGGTGCTATATTGCGCTCAAAACATTATTAGCGGCCGCCAATAACGTTGAAGAAATTAAAGGAGCACAGCTGATTTTGTCTCTGTACGTTAACAAACCATAACTGTTATACTTCCGTGTAACAAACACGGTACAAGACGCTAGAGGGACCTGTATGCCGGTTGGATCGGTGGCTGAGTGGATAGTGCAGTGGTCATCAATACAAAAATCTCAGGTTCAATTCCCGCACCCCTCAAATCTACAATGAGAGAGTGCTACAGGGCAAGTGAACTGGTTGCCACGGTAATGAGTAGTTTACTGTTGCCAAATTGGCTCAGTGCAGTTTTCTTGTTTTTGTTTAAAATACATCCTGCACATACAAGCACTTCCTGTTTAATACATTTCAATGAGGTTTTCACTACATCAGTTTAAAACCAATAAATCCTCTTTAGATCAGACAGTTGTGGTGAATGTTACAGAAAACATGTTAAAGACTTTACATATTAGAGAAATATTTCACCAGAGACGCTTGTGTGTTTAAAAAGAGATATGATTGTGTCTAAATGCTAACGCTAACAGGAAATGGTCATATGTAATGAAGTTAGCATTTTTGAACGTACGCAAGCCAACTGAAGTTCCATGCACACAGCCAATTAGGGTTATGCAGTAACATCTTCCGCACTCAGATAGACATAGGCCGCTACATCCGGTGGAGTAGTTGCCATAGTGACAAAGCTGTTTACTCCAAAGGCGATGGACATCACACGAGGTTTTTTGTGCCAGTCCTGAAGCAATCTTCTTAGAAAAAAATGTTTTCTTTGTCATCTGTTTTAGACGCAGCGATGGCTGTTACAGCAGGCAAAGTGCCGCTTCTGAACTAGGTTTCATGAGGAAAAGTTGTAAAAGTGAGCGAACAACGCGAGCTCCACGCATACGGAGGTTTTCACATGAAAAAATAAAACAAGTGAGAACTCCGCGCACAGAGCGAGACTCGCTGCTCATGAGCCCGGGCAGAGGTGCTTTGGGCCGTGAAGAAGTGAGCACACACGCTCGGTGTTGCCAGACAGCTCCCGGCCCACGGCGCCTCTGCCTGGGCTTATTTGCACAGTCGGCAGGTGCGCGGAGCTTCTCGTATGTGGGCGGAGCTCGCGTAGTCCGCTCACTTTTAGAACTTTTCATTATGAAAACCAAGCGGCACTTTTCCTGCAATTACAGCCGTCACTACGTCTACAACAGATGACAAACTTTTTTTCTGAGAGGATTGCTTCAGGACTCGTCTGATGTACATCGCCTTTGGAGTAAACAGCTTTGTCACTATGGCAACGACGCCACCGGATGTTGCGGCCTATGTCTATCTGAGACCGGAAAGACGTTAGTGCATAATCCCTATTGGCCTTTACCCAAACCTTTTTCCTAAACTTACCCGTTCTACTAAATTATCACTGTCCCTCCGTCCTGACGATGAGCATTTACTAAGACCGCCCAAAGGCTGTTAATACAAATATTATGTTATGTAAATAAAAACTTTTTGTCTTTATTAGGCTAGTTCATCATTCATGTCTCGTGAAAGTTATTAGTTGTCATAAAAACTATGCTTGATCTAGCAAAACGGAAAAAGTTGTGTCTGGCTGCAGTTTCAAGCATCTCAAAATTAGGTTTGTTTTGCTTTACTTCCGGTCCTCACGGTGGAGGAACCTCCTCATGGAGGTCTGCGAGGAAGGGTCCTCCTCATGGAGGTCTACAGCCAGACACTCGTGGGCTTCTTAATCTTTTCGACTTCAAGAAGCAATTTTGTTTGTTTAAAGTACTCTAGGGCCCAAATTCATAATAAATACATTATTTTACTGATTATGTTATGCTTAATATGTAATTTTTTATTTATTTTTTAATCTGGATTGAATTACGCCATCTAGTGGTCATTATAAGTTGCATTTTCTTTTAGTAGAAGAAGAACGCTAGACAGGAAGTTGTTGTTTTTCAGCCATGCTTGTCTAAAATGTCTACTCCTCACTCCTGGTTTCTCTTTTTGGTGTTTGTTAAAGCATTGTCTGTAAGTATTTTGTAGTAGAAAGCCACTGTACATTTGTGATGTTGTTTTAAGTGTGATAGATCACAATTAGCACATTTTTGGTGCGCTATTCACATGCTAATTAGATCGCTGATTCATATGCTAATGTAGATGCTAATCGCGATGCTAACTACTAAAATTCTGTGTGTTTGTTACAGTTTAAAGCTGTTACATATACATTATTTACTGCAGAATACTGATATACATTTTCACAAATAATTGGATCAGTAAATTCCATCAAAACTCATCTTCAGTTTGGAGTTTTTGCATCCATATGTTTAGCTGTTTTGATAGCTAGTCCATTAACAGATTGTGTAGCTTGAAGGCCTACTTTGGGCTGACCCTATGATTAAAAATTGCTGGTCTAGCTAGTCATATGCACTTTAATTGATTCCAAACATTGCACCTGATATTGATAATTTCTTAAAGAATTATATAGTTTATATAGTTTGTTATGTCTTTTGTTAAATCATCTACTTAGTATTTTGCAGTGTGTAAACAAGATTAATGAAGTCAACATTTGTGCGCTTAACTCTGCCCCGTGGCTCTGTTTCATATCTGAAGATGGATAATGACCCGTTAATTCTCCATTTAAAGCTCTTCATCAGCCGCACAAGGCTAAACAAACAGTCTTACCTCTCCAAAAAGGTCCTCTTGTTCTGCTAATGAGGCCCACAACACAACGGCCCCTCCTCTTTCCCAACGCCGCAAATAAGCTAAACAGGCAAGCGGAGGTCACCTTGGCAACGGCACGTGTTCACGAGTCAAAGTTGGTCTGTGTTTTGCCTTGTCAGCTGCGCACTTGTGACAAATTGTGTTTAGATAAAACATTTGAAGGTGCGCGCAGAGTCAAGTCCTTGAGGCGGGATCAGAAGCGACTCGTTTGCATAAGTGTGAATGGATCGGCGGGTTAAAGGAGACGTGCTACTCACACTTAGACTTGACATTTGAAAACATGCATATATACATGGAGTTTTGCTTTGATCAATCATGTTTCACTGATCTCGACGTACTATGTTGTTCACTCTCTACAAGTGCATCAATCAGTCTGGTCAGGTTAGCAACACAATTTATCAAAGCAGTTTTTTTTTGTCTTGTATTTTTTTCATAGGTGAGAGATGGTGAAGTGAAGAGTTGTTCTTGTAAGGAAAGCAATGCATTAACCTTTAAATCTGCAGCATGTGACCCCAACCCTGCCTGACTCCATACGACATTAAACATAATTATGACTATGGTTTTATCATTTTGGCTGCTTTTTTGCTCTACTAAAAATCTTATGGTGTGCACCTTTAACTCTTTCCCTTCCCTCCAGCCCTTATGTCACTTTGTACTTCAGTTATTGTTGCTAAATTAAGAAACAATCTTTACAGAAAACTGGATTACATCAAGAATAACATCTTGTACACTAAATGGAATATACAGATCTCCCTTTCCATCAATGACTGCTGCTCTTTTTTATGAACTCATAATATTTTAAAGCATTTATATAGATGAGCCAATGAGCTTAACTTGTTTAAATTCATATTAACACTATTAATAAGTGTTTGCTGCATGCAGGTTATTAAATTTGCATCTACTAGGCCCTATTATGATCATTATCATTGTGATATGTTGTTCATATCTAGAAGTTTTATATATGAGAGGTTCCTCGCGGCTGTTCTTATGTGATAAAGTGCCCGCTAAACAGGCACTAGGTTTCGGTTTGTCGGCTCCTTGTAAGAGTCGTGAGTTGTCCTCTTAGTTTGGGCAGCTGCGCCAGGACGCACTGGCCTAAATTTTACAATTGGTCTTTTTTTTCCACATTGTCGATTTGAAGGACTCAGATTAATCGAAATAATTCAATTTATTGCCACATTTTCTTCTTTAGAATATCAAAGAACCCACTCAAAGATTAAACACTATTTTAGTGTACTACCTTTGTCAGTATTACTGAAAAATGAATGTTGAGTTTTTCGGCTGTTGGCTCTTGGGAATGTTTTCCAAAAGAAGTCGCACTTTGTGGCTGCAGATGTCTGTGTCTAATCAATCACATTGTTCCTTACATCTCCAGAATGCATCCCTCATTCTCCATTTCAGTCATCCAGGCAATGCTCAATTCAGCAGCTGTAACTGAAACATGATTGTAAGCAGACTTTAATTTCACTTTGATGGACAGCTCTCCGTTTACTTTTCATGACAAAACCAGCCCATTGACTTTGACTGAAATGCTAAGTTTTGAAGCAGGCTTTGGACTGACGGCTGCTGCTGCTGTCAGAAATATTTTCCAAAACTTGTGGCTGTAGATAACTGTTTACCAATCACATTGCTCCTTATACCTCCAGACTCCGCCCCTCATTCTCCATTCCTGTTCTTCAAGCAACGCCCCATTCAGCAGCTCTAACTCAACCGTGGTTGTAATCAGACTTTGGTTTCACTTCAGCACAATGGACAGCTCCCGCTTTCTTCTCATGACAAAACCGTCCCTTTGTCTTTGAGTGAAGTGCGTAGTTTTTAAGCAGGTTTTTGCCTGACGACTACTGCTGCTATTGAGAATCGAGAAAAAAAGCTGGACGTGTGGCTTCTCTGAGTACTTTTGCAACATTTGTTCATCCTTGTCTTGTTCTGCTTGTATTTGGGTGTAAGTTGAGTCAGTATGTCCATTAGAGTGACACAAGGCCAAAGGAGTAGAACTACTACAACTAATAATGCTATTTCAACTCTCACATATTCATCTCTGTTTGCTGGTTGGTCTATTGTACGTCCTGGTTTTGTACCTGACCTAGGTCGCTGGAGTGAAAATAAATAGTTTAGAGGGACTAGCTGCCACCCTGGCTGCCAATTATTAACAATAAGAATAAACTTATGTAGTATATTTTCCTCTTGAGCAGCCATAACCACCCTGCCAAACGAGTAATCCCAGGGTAAACACTGTACTGGATTGTAATGCAAACAGCCACATTCTCTAAATTCAGACATTTTGCTGAGATAAGATTTTTTGGTCCAGTGTTTTTAAAGTCTGTTCAAAGTATATAGGGAGCATTGTGCTTTGGTTTGTCTGGTTCCAACTCTTCAAATCGTTATTCATAGCCGATCAAACTGTTGCAAGTTTTTGATAAGGAAACGATGCATTAGCTGGGTTAAAATCTGGAAAGAGACCACTTTGCAGTTCCTTTTAAGACTGCGACCTGCCTAATCTGTCCTGCATCACCTCTGCTCCGGCGCTCACAGGTGACTCAGAGCAGCTGTGAGTGCTGGCCAGTGCGTCCCTCTCGGTTAATTAGAACTCGCTTCCCTCCCCCTCCTGACGAACCGCCCTGGGAGATGTGACAGCCAGGATTACCTAGGCAAATTAATGGCTCTATAATTTGATTTCCCCAGGATTGCAGTGTCTAAATGACTGTAGCCGAGAGGAGCAGTGCGGATGGAGCCCGGCTGAGCTGTGACACCGAATAATCACATCTGCATGCTAAAAAGACCCCGGGGAGGAGCAGGGGGGCAGAAGGAGGCTGAGCTGAGCAGCAGGAGGCCAGGGCGTCTACATGGAGCTCCACATCCACCGAAAGAGAAGAAGAAAGAGACGAATCAAGGCGGTGACCGATGGTTCAGAAGACATTGTTTTACACTAATCATCAGAATTATGGTTAAAAGGTGAGACACATCAGGCAAAACTCTTTTTTTTTAGGTAACTGTATAAAATAAGGCTTAATAATAACCGCAGCTTAATTAGCCCATGTTAAACCTTAGTTAAGCATAAATATAGAGTTTTTAATTCATGAACAAATCATTAATTGATAGATAAAAATGTTTATTAAGGTTTAGTAACTGCTTACTGAAAGAGGTATGATTAGAATTTAGGATTGAGCTGTAGGGCTTATGATAATTAAGTTGTAAATTAACCCTTATAAATGTTTTCATCCCTTAATTTCTCAGTTATGCATGATGAACTAACCCAATAATAAATAATTATTAAGAGTTTATTAAGGCTATTCAAGATGTAGTTATTTTAAAGTTTTTAAGAAGACATTGTGTTCTTTTTCCATGTATTTAGTAATAAACAGTTCAGTAATTTACATTTTGTTCATTGGAAAATACATTGTTATTGGCTTAGAAATATAAACAGGCTCTATTGACGTCTTCAAAACTCTTACAGGAGGAAATACTTTTTGTTAAACTATATTGTGACTCACTGTCGATGAGGCTCCATCTTCAGCCTGAAGCGCTCTGTGTCACAGCAGGTTCATTCTTAGTGATAAGTGACATCTCGGTAATACATGGCAGCCCAATCTTGCAGAAATGCATGTGTGTGCCACGCAAGCAATAACCTTGTATGAATATTAACAAAGGTATTATCTTAATCAACCAAAACTTAATCTATTTTGTAAATGTAGGCCTCATCTTGGCCATTACACCCAATGAAAATGTTCTCATATGACTTCAACCAAAACACTGGTCTATAAGATGCTAATAATTAATTAATAGACATAGACATGCTGAAACTCCAAAGTTTTGGGCAAAGAGCAAATCTTTTGGATATTTATACTTGTTATCTATTTAGTGTAGGTCAAGTTAGTCATAGCTTGTAATTTTAATACAGTTCAAAAATTGAGCTATGTAATACCAATGACAACAAAAGCAAGAGGCAATGCGTACACAAAAATGATGACAGCAGATCAGCGCATAGAGGTGATGGGACGGGGCAGATAAAACAATGACAGCCAAACCTGGACTTGGACATTGGCCAATCACAGCATTTGCAGCTTAAGCATGATTCTCAAAGAAGAGGGATAAAAGTCAACGTCTCTATCTCAGTTGAAATTCTTTTATTAATTCATTCATAGTGTAGTAGTCCAGACCACACTAATCAAAAACAAGATCTTTTCAAGACCACAGAGTCCCAAGACTAAAAAAAAAACCCAAGACCGCAAAGGGTCAAGACTGAGACAAGCCCAGGACTTTTATAGGTCTTGACCGAGACAAGACCACGACCACGGTCCATCGAAACTAGATCAAAAGCACCTTTGATGTTTTATACAATATCAGTGTCGATGTGATCTTATTGTGCAGTGCTTATTGCAAATCGTATCTGGAGCAGACTAAGACAAGACTGAGTCCAAATGTGCTTAGGTCCTCGACAAGACCGTGAAAAAGTGTTCTCAAGACCAAGACCGGCCTTAGGTACTACAACACTATTTGTTTTATTTGCCCTAGCAGAAGCTGTCAGTGATAGCCTCCTTGGGGCAAAGTTTACTTTAGTTTACCGACATTTGTACACACAATTTAACAATGCATGATAAACTGAAGGTACTAGAGTCAATCTGAATCTTAGCTATGATTAGATAGATTTTCCACATCCAACATGCAAACCCTTTTGAATAACACAAGCAAAATACTGAAAAAAATATGGAAAATAGACTTCTATGAAGGTCAGGTGAGTCAGCTTTAACCATGTAGTGATTGACAATGTCCTAATCTATTGTTGTTTGCCATTTGGGCTCATTGATTGCATCATTTTTAGATCATTTGATGAGTAAAGTAAAGTTGACTATTACTTTAAGTTGTAGTGTGCCATAAAACTGCACAACCAAAAACTATGAGATTTAAAACACAACTCATCACATGAACACCATCTTAACTATTTACAAAGACAGATATCACTACTGTTCTGTTTACGATGCATTTATTTTATTGTCTAATTTTAATGGGACATTTTACTTAGCATACCTATTTACTTTGTATTATATATGTTTCTAAATATTTTTTATTACAGTTGCATTTTAGCATCCAAGCAAATTTCTAGTTAGTGAATTTAGTTTTGTTCACTGACAATGGCAATAGGACTTTTTCTAAATTCTGTTATGACTTTAATGTATCTGCTGCAGATATTTGTGTGCCTGACCAATCACATTACTCCTTATAGTTCACACACTGCCCCTCATTCTCTATTTAAGTCCTCCAGACAATCCCCAATTCAGCAGCTCTAACTGAAACGTGATTGTAAGCAGACTTTGGTTTCACTTTGAACCTTCAGCACCACGGACAGCTCTCCATTAGCTTCTCATGACAAAACCGGCCCATTGACTTTGAGTGAAAGACTGAAATGCTGAGTTTTGAAGCCGGTTTCACAGAGCACATCCCAAACACGCATCGGGCTCTGGGTATATTTAGGTGCACATAAAAAGGCTTTGTGCTTATCAGCTAAACGTGAAGCAAAAGTGCAGCGCATTGATCTACAGAGACGTGGCTTATGAGGCGAGAGTCCTGACGAGGCACAACTATTTTTAACCGCTCGCAGAATTAAAACGCTCCTAACTTCTAATCATGCTGAAGCTTCTGCAAAAGTTAGAGAAAAGTGACGAGTCCAGATTGAATAGATATGTTTATATGTACTGGAAACTATGGATGTAGAATGAAAGGTGCACTAATGCAACTTTTCTCTTGTAAAAATGATACAGCTATGGCTTGGATGTTCAACACAATATCATATATAGTCTTTGTCCAAGGCCATTTCTATGAAGAGGTGTTTACATACAGAGTCATTATACATGATGTTTAAGTGATTTTTCATCAGTTATAAGCTAGATTGTACCAACAGTGGCACCAGATCAAAACTGAATTTCAGCTCAAAATAATTTAAAATTATACAAAATTGAGTCTAAAACTGTAGTAAACAATTGATTATGAAGGTGGATGTTTAGCCCATGATGACCAAAACAGGACTTGATTTGTCTCTAAACATGTACCACAGTTTGAGAAATACTGGATGATACTAAACATTTCAGATAACTTTCCAACAATCTCAAGCAGCCTTGTCTAACTTTAGGCAATCAAGATTACATCGTTAGTGTTCTCACCCCTTGAAGAGAAGGCCTTGATTTTTACTCTGGGGCACCACAGAGTAGTTCTATGTGGAGTTTGTACGTTCTTTCTGTGTCTGTGTAAGTTTCCTGCGAGTGCGCTGGTTTCTCTTACAACTAACAAAATCAAGCACAACAGACTCTTCTGTGGAACCCAAACTCTTGAAAAAGATTTCAGCAGGACTTTCTTGAACAACTTCAAGAACAACTACAACTACTAAGAAAAGGATCTTTAATCTTTTAGTTCAGATATCCCACTTTTCAAATGAGTACTTCACTTTAGATGAGAACTTAAGGTTGAGATCTGGGGTCTCATTTATAAAGCAAGTGTACATACAAAAATGCTACGTATGTCACTTTCAACATTAAGTTTGTGACTAAAAAAAGACAACTTGACATAGAAATAAGCAATTCAACCCGAAAACTCTTAACTTTGTACCTCTGAAATTTCAGAGATGACGTTTAAATAGATCAGTGCTGTGAAAGATGAGAAATTATCAAGTTTGAAGAAGTTTGTGTTTTGTTCATATGAACACTTTCAATACATTTTTTTAATAAATGAAACCCCTGAGCTGTTTACAAGTGCTTGTAGTCAAATCATGTTCATGACAACTGTGTGCTTGCAGCAGCATGTTGGTAGTCAGGCTAGTACCACCTAGTGCCTCTGCTCAGTTTAATTTCACTCCAGCAACTTGGTCAGGAATTTCAATGTTTGTTGCTGCTTGAATCCAGCTTGAGAAATAATCGACCTATCAGCAAACAGAAATTAAGTAGGGACATCAAATGTGTTTGTTTGTAGCTCCACAGGTTTGCCGTTAAAGTAATACCTGCCAGAAATTTAGATTCAATTATTACCTTTTTTATGAAGTGATGGAGCCGCTCGAGCCTGATGTATTAGCTGCTTTCATTTCACTTCGTGCGGCAACAATCTCTAACGTCCATGTTTACACTGTACTTCCCACACTACAACTGTTGTGTTGGTTGCAGTACATACACAAGGCTAGCATGTTGGGGCCAGAAGCTAGCATTTGTTTCACTCATCTATGTAAATCACACAACTTCCGGTTGATGGACTAAAATGTTTATTTCTGGCTTTGACACTAAATATGACTGTCCAAAGAATTGTGACTCATCAGCAGCTCTAGGGATTATTAGCATGAGCCATGAATGCTTGTTTTTAAACATCCTCACGGAAGTTCTGTAGAGAAGGGCCCCTGTTGGCATTAAACTAAAGTGAATTATACTACAAGGCCTACAAAGTGTACCTCATGACTTTTCATGATTGGCTTTGTTAGGCTGTGTGTGACGTGAAACATTAGTTGCATGTATCTATTCTGCAATAATATATTTAAATCACACACTTTTGCTTTTGCTGAATGTTTTTTTTTCTCCATCTAAAATGATTACACTTTGAAATTGAGTCATTCCGACATGCCTTTTCTGATCCGGTCCCTATTCACTTACATTACAGGCTGCGTGATTGCGAGCCTATTTCATTGTGAGAAATCATATGCGTCTATACAGTACATTGCCCTCATAACACAATATGTCCGCGTGGGGCCCTAGATTCCTCTTGTATGAGCACACAACATAAATTACCCACGTAGGATTTTGAAACGCAGCGAAATAGCATCAATTTGACTAATGTACCTAGCAAGGGCAAAACGACATTGTAGCGAGCATAAGCATGAAGTCAAATTACGTGAGAGGAATGTGAGTGGATGGACACGTTCAGGCTTCAAGGTCCCGGAGCTCGGTGATACGTCGCGCGGCCCTGGCAGGTGCACAGTGTTAGCCTTCTGACGGAGCCGCGTTAGCATTAGGGAGATTACACTTTAACAGACATGAGGGTTTAAGACACAGGTGTGGAAACAGGAGGCTAAAACTCACCTTATATCTTAGTGAGTCAGTGATGTGTGAGTGTGTGAGTGAATGAATGTTAGCAACCTCACTTCTGTCAGTTTGCATCGAGTTGGCTGTGGCTAAGTGGGAAGGAATAAATAATGCAGTGTAAAGCCAGCTGCAAGCTAGAGAGTTTCAAGATTTTTGAGAGTTTTTAGATGTGTTGAAGAAAAGAGAAAAAAAAAATAAAAAAGTGAAGCACATTAACTAACTAGCTCAAACGATTTTGCCAAAGCACTACACTGTCATTCATGTCAGACAGGGCTATTCAACTAATTCTTCCCGAGGACCAGATTTTTATTGGGTCATGGTCACTGGTCGGGTAGTTGCACAGCACATATAAAATCTCAAACTGTCCACACCAGCACTGTGTCAGGTCTAAAGCAGAATTACACCAAAACTAAAAAGGGACCAATTCACATATAAGGTACAGGGAACTTATTACGTTTTTCTCTACTGTATGTATTCAGGATTAAACTGTATGTAGATCAGTAACTTACATTTTATGTTTTATAAAATACAAAAATGATGTAAAACAGCTCAGAAATAGAAAGAGGTTCATTTACTTCATGTTCAAAACTGCAGAGCTGACAAGCCCCGCCTCTTCATTTTAAGATTTCAATGTAACAGCAGCAGATTTTAAATGTATATTGTCGTTAAGAAGTTTTGTAACTGTTTTCAACCAGTAATGCTTTACTATGAATCAGAATTAAAACAGTCAAGTCGGTAGGTGAAAATCATTTTTAATACAATTTGAGTAAATTAATGAAAGGAGGTGGGCATCTCTGACTTTGCCCTGAAGTGGTATAGGTTCAATCTACTGTAGAATACAGGAAGTATTTTGTTAAAATTGGAACTTGTGTGTCAGAACATGTAACCTTGACCTGTGGTGTTCTCGAGGGGTCAATCTTGGGACACCTTCTGTTTAATCACTACCTGCTGCCATTAGTATTAATGCAGTAATAATGCGTGTTATTACAACTAAGGGAGCTTTAAGAAACAAAGGTTGAGAACCACTGCTCTAGAGCATTGTTATGGAAACTTTAAATGTAACTTTTATAAATTCTGCCAGCCCGTGAGAAAGCTCGAACTAAGAGATTCTCGGAATCCGTAAGTCTCTACATGTGCTAAATTCTTTGTTCTAACCAGCAGGGCTCCAGGAAGCTCTTTGTTTGCCGGTAGCTCCCCCAAACTGGAATAGTTGATTAACACCTGAGTGAGAGCAACTGTTGCCTACTTTGATATGTATGAAGCTTTGTGACTTGTGTATAAGAGACATAACACAGACTGGGACAGGGAAGACCACTTGGGCAGACCACGGAGCAAGGACAGAGACTAGGGAGATGAGGAAGCAGAAGGCTGGGAGAGGAGACCCCAGAATGGAACACTGAGAAAGCCTTAGCTCATGTAATAGCATGAGCTGAGGGACAATGAATTGAAGAAGCTGAAATGGAGGGACACCTCCATTTGAACTGAGATCTCTCTCACAGCAACAATGGACTCTCTGGACTATTGATTATGAACAATTATACTTTTGTAAATAAATAATACTTTTTGAGCTTGGACAACTCTCAGCTATTCATTTTTCTACATGAATACCAAATTAATCCACAACAGCATATAATCATCAGTTTTATGGCCATGCAAGTCAGCTCAAAGCAAAGACACAACTTCATATTATTTGGTGAAACAAAGATATAACATTTTTAATAGTTATTTCAAAAAAACACATAACTTTCCCAAAGTTTACCTGGATTTTTCCACCAAACACACCTCTTCTTCTTGTTTGGTCTTCTACCAAAATAGGCTGAAATACTTCTATTGGCTCTGCCAGGATGATTTGAGTTCATTAGATTGTCGTACTTGTGGCCTCTGCCCAAACCACAACACTGTGCTCTGATTGGTCCATCACACTGGATCAAACACGTTGAACCCAACATGTTTTACTTGAATTCTTATGTTATTCTAAAGTAAATTCATACAAGTGAACTGGACTTGGTAGGACAGCAGTAGGACAATGTAAGACTCCCGAAACTCAGTTCAAACTTAGAAAAGTAGATTTTACATAATATATCAACTTTAGAATTGAAACAAAACACATCTAAGCACATTTTACTCTGCTAAAAGAAAAGAGACAAGGTTTTTCAGGACAGAAATTTGGCAAGGCGACATGTTTTACAGCTGAGAAACCCGACATATGCTTCAAATGGCCCAAAAAACATATGTAACCATCATCACAAAGACTTACATAGGCATTTAACAAGGTAAAAATGTTACTTACTTCTGCTTTAGGACTGTAAAACTTAGATACAAGACAGCAAAAGATCAAAGATGTATTTTTATTTGTGACCCTGGAGCTTAAACTTTAAGAGAAGAGGGAGAAAAAGATCCGGAGACTGAAGAAAAGCCATATTTTTGCTGCTGCAGTGGAGAAGTGACACTTGAGATGCAAAGGACAGTGACACACAGTTGACATACGGTGAAGATGAAAAGGAAATTGTCTCCCTGGTTGAAATTCCGTTACATCTTTCCTCGTCTGCTTTCTAATATCATTCCTAAATTTGCTGCAGTGTCTCTCCTCACTATCGGCCTAAATCTGTTCAGCTCCGGCGCTCTCTTCTTTAATCCGATCTGATGAGGACCCTGGTTGTCCCCCTCCCGCTGCACCCATTCAAATCTATGCTAATGTGGCCCGACTGCAAAAATGGAAATGAGAACCGGAGCTGTCGCCGCGGACGATGCTGCATTGTTCCATGACAGGCAGCGCCATAAAGAACGATAAGAACTTGTCAAATTTGATCAGAGATGAATTATGCAACGCTGGCTGCTGACTTCATTTGCCTCTCTATGCTGCAGCTTTTACTGTCTTATATAAATACTTAGCGGAGGTGGGCAGACTTCCTCATTGTTCAAATACAATTAAATAAACACCTTTTGGTGGCAAAGTATGTATGTGTCTTTTTAGCACGGGCCTGGGTGCATTTGCAGTCTCACCTGAATGTTTGCCCCTTAAGTGAGATAGAGAATTGAGCCTTAAACTGGCCTCAATGAAAATAATCTTATTACAGAGTTCTAGCACACAGCATCATTGAAAGTTACAGTTCGGACCAACTACACTGCCACTGTCCACTGTTGGGTAGTGACAGAAGGCTTGGTCTTAGGTCTTCCAACAGGATAATGACCTAAAACAGCCAACAACACAAAAATGGACTGCACTTTAAATCCAACTGAAACATACTGTACATGCTGTCTGTATGTAACATGTCTGAGTTATTACAGTGATCATTGTTGATTTTTCACTCTTGAGACTGAGACAAGACCAAGACCATAAAAAAGCAGTCTCGAGACCAATCTCAACTACTATTACACTCGACTTAAAATAGTTTTTTAAAGTATACCAATTATATACAATTCACTTTTCTGAATTTTTAACCAGGTTATAGCTGTTTACCCAAAGTTGTATCAGGAATGATTCCTTTATTTTTCTGCAGCTGATGCTCCAGTGCTCAGTGTCTTCACCCACCACCTATCCGAACCCACATGTCTTTCAGTTACTCAAATTTCACATCCTGAGTAAACATGTAGGGTTTAAAATGCTCATGTAGCCACTTTCCAACAACAAAAGAATAATAATTCAAAATGTGTTGCTTATAGCAATTAAATTTGATCATGAATAGTTCTGTAGTTTTGAACAGGAAGTCAGTGAACCTGTTTCTTTTTCTGAGCTGCTTTGGATATTTTTTTCTGTTTTACAATGAACAAAATGCGAATAATGGATCTGCATATGGTATCGTTTTTTTCCCCCTAAATCTACAGAAAAATCCTGTCTCCTTCATTCTTTTAGTTTGGTCCCAGAGCCAGTCATAGCAATTATGTTACTCTTGCAGGTCCAAGTAGCAATCACTGACCCTGCTTTAATCTTCTCTATCTCCAAGTCAGATCTGTGATGAGGCGAGTCTGCTTACTGTGAAAAGTAAGTAGTAGAAAGTAGCACCTCTGCACGAAAACATTTTAACAAAATACATACAAAATATGCACATTTTGCTAGTTCTACTGCTGATTCCTGCACTGTTTTGCGCCTGGCTGTTAAACAATGTGCAGCTGAGAATGTATTGATGTCGCGTGAGGCCGACCCGAGCCGTGGTAAAGGAGCCTAAGCAGATAGATTTCCCTGTTGTGAATAGCCGTGTGGTTTGGGAGAGGCTCACTAACAGGATTACGCGTCGCCGGTTCACCTTTCAGAGAGCGGCACGGGGCGGATCGATACGTTACTAATGTGATCAGGGAGGACTATCACTCTGCTCCTCTGTCTCGCATCAGAAACAAACCAACCATGTCACTGCCTCAGCTCTAAACAAGGCTGTGTTCATGGGACGACGGCGAGTTCTCAGGAGCAGACGGTAAAAAGAAGCGGAAAATGACGTTAAAGGAGTAGAAAGGGATTTGCAAATCTTACATTAAACTAGTGCTCATGTGAAAGGCAATTTCGAGAAGTCACGTTTTTTTGTTAAATTTACAGAGAAGTCTGCTTGGCTCTGTGCACAAAACGTCAGTTGGCTTGTTTGTATTTGAAAAAGGCAAACTTTTGTACTTATGAGCATTTCCTGTTAGCAGTAGCATTTAGACACAAGCACACACAATTGGCTCTGTGCACTGAACATCAGTTGGCTTGTTTTTGTTCAAAATAACTAACTTCTGTATTTACAAGCATTTCCTGTTAGCGTTAGCATTTACACACGCCTCTTTTTAAACACACAAGCTTCTTATGGTAAATGATTCTTCTGATTTGTGAAGTGTTTAACGTGTTTTCTGTAATATTCACCACAACGTCACTGTTTGATCTTCTGAGTATTTATCGTTTTAAGCTGGTGTAGTGATAATTTTCATTGAACTGAACTGAACAGGAAATGCTCGTAAGTACAGACGTTTGCTATTTTGAACATAAACAAGCTAACTGATGTTCCATGCACAGAGCCATAGGGGTTATGCACTAGCCCAAGGGTCTTCATCCTGTAGCTCGGGAGCTACCAGTTGCTCGCCAACACCTTCCAAGTAGCTCGCCAGCAGATTTTAGAATCATACAAGTTATGCTTTATTACTCAAATTTTATTGATTACATTCTCTTTCTACTGTAAATGTATCTTCAGATGCCTAATGTCAATTTCTAAGTAGATATTGGCTTAACTATACCAAAGTTAACTTACATTGTTGGTCATCGCTAAAAGTAGTAGTTCGCCCCCAGTTTTCTCTTGCAAAAATAGCTCTCCTGGCGAAAAAGGTTGGAAACCCCTGCACTAGCTTCTTTCGGTCTCAGACACAGGTCACTAGAGCCGGTGGTGTAGTTGCCGTAGAGACACAGTTGTTTACTCCAAATACAATGGACATCAGACAAGGGAGGGACGAGGGAAAAAGTTCTCTTTTGTCATCTGTTATAGACACAGCGATTGCTATAACAGCAGGAAAAGTGCAACTTCTGAACCGGGTTTTCATAAGGAAATGTTTTAAAAGTGTGAGCGAAGGATTGCTTCAGGGCTGGCCCAAAATCCCTTGCCTGATGTCTATCACATTTGGAGTAAACAACTGTGTCACTGTGGCAACCACGGCACCGGATGTAGCAGCCTAGGTAGGTGCCTGTTGGTGCCATAGACATTAATTAGTAGACGCGCAATCGGCGTCTCTGCTCTGTTGCTACAACACGGACAGCGCGACGCCATATTCCTCCGGTAGAGATGATGACGCTATCAATTGAAGTCAATGGCAGGAGCTGCACTTTTATGGATAAAACGAGCTGAAACAAGCGATTTCAGCAAAACCACAAGCAAAACGGACTGATTTATGTCTTATTAAGTTTCTTTAAACAACTTTAGCGATGTGAAATTGTATTTCTCAAACTACTATATTCTTAGACTGGAAATGCTCCATCACTCACCGATGCGACAGACGCGCCTCCACAGATAAGTGAAGCTATAACTTTGTTTGGTGTTATTTATGTAATTTGTCTGCTTTTGTCACTAGTAATATGTAAAAGCGAACGTTTGGTGATCACTGGAGTCTCAAAAGATGCATAACCTCGTTAGCTGTTAGCAGTTTTATACACACATTTTACCTACAACAAAAAAACTAAACGGTTTGTAAACTCAACAATAATTTGTCACAAGGCTCTGACCTTTGCTAGATGTGGTCAGTAGGATTGTTCCAGCTGACACTCTCTGGATCTTTCATAACTTGTGTTTTTTGTGGGCTAATGCTAACGGCTATAGGAAAATAAACAGTAGAACGCTCCGGACTAGCTTAAATCTTACCGGACTAGCTCAGATGCTAAGTGTTCGATAGCATCAGAGTCGGACTGCGCGTCTACTAATTATATGTCTATGGTTGGTGCCACCATGTATGTTTTGATTTGAATTGCACACTTCTGCCCAAAACAAAACGCTGCATTGTGACTGATCCAGCTGACCGTGGTCATCTTTACATGTACGGTGGGGGTCTCCAGTTGGATATTTAAGACTTTGTAAAAATCACAATAATTGCTAGAAGGCTAAACATTTTCTGAGTTTACAGTTTACCTGCTCTTTTCACAACTTTCAGAGACCAAAGCAGTGTGTACCATCAGGATAAATCTGACAAAAGCAAACCAGTGCTCCTAGTTTGCTAATGTTTAAAATGAATAATACATTGATTCATGTGTATATTTCATGACATATTTGTTATTTCTTTTCTATTTCTTTATTATCTAAAATAAAAATCTACAAATGTTGACAGAGTAATAAACATTCAGTAGACAGTAACATGACATTTGCGGCTCTAACCTTTTCTCCCTGAGAGCTATTTTTGCAAAACCAAACCATCATGAACTACCATTTTTATCAGTCACAATAAATTTAGCTGATGTGGTCCACAGTTAGGTGCACAGTGATATGAATATCAGCCAGTGTGATGACCACTTGGGTCTTGCGTGCTCATGGGATTATAAAAGACCTACTTTTACTTCTGCCTCACTCTCCGCTTCCTGCTCCACCTTGTGCCACTGCGCTTTCATCTCATTTGGTTATTTTTGCACAAGTTATCTGTCTGACAATCACGCAGCAACTAAACATTTACACTGACAAGAGTAATATTTCAAATCCAACTCCCACGAACACCAAAGGTTTTATAAGTGACGTTAAGTCGCACCCACACACAGACACACATTGCATCAGATGTACATTTATACTGACATCCGCAACATCTGGATTAAAGGTTATGTGGAGGATTTTCAGAGTGTTTTATTGGCAAACTCAGTCCAAAATAGTTGCATAGATTCTAACAGTTCTGCACTTACTAAACAAAATAATATAAAATAGCCAACATAAACATGCAGAAACAGTAAAAGAATAGGCTTCCTCCTAAGTAACTCGATGGCCCACTGGAGGAGATGGTTTAGATACAGGAACATGTCATATTTTAGTACCATCTGTGCTGAGCTAGTGGATCTATTACAACATCTGGATAGGGTATCACTAGCTTGTAGCTGTTGCAAATTAGCCGCAGTGTCCTGGCTAGAAATACATTTTTCCATAGAGCGTGCTGCAAACACAGACTGCTTGTCTTCAGCAGAAAGAGCAGTGTGGTTCTTAATGCAGAAGGTTAGCTTTTATTCACTGTATCATTGGACCCAGATTAAGACCTTAGTCCTGGTTGTATTACTACATTGGGTTTGTTTTGGCTTTGTCCTGTTTTTGTATTTATTTAAGTGAAAATAATAGATTTTTATTCAATGGTACCATTGTGAGCTGTTTGTGGATCGTGAATACAAACATATTTGTAGTTCAGTTTTGTAGTCCAGCCCTCAGACCACAGCTCTCTCACAAATATGGCCCACTAGTAAATATAATTGAATATCCCTGATCTCTAGCTTTAACAATGGTCTGATCTTGTAGCAATTCTTACCTATTTGCACATCACTGTTTAAGCTTTGGCTCCCCCTCCTCACTCCCGATGTGATTAGTCAAAACAGTCAGACCAACTCTTTCAACTTCGTTCAGCTCCCCTTGGCTTATGCAAAGAATCTTGGGAGAAGCAAGACTGCGCATGTCCAATAGCCTGTAGAGCAACTTGCAAAAGGCTCAATCTCATGACCAATATGGCGAGAGGTGTCTGGCCTTCGTTCTGCCCACCTCTCGCTAAAGGCTGGAAAAAGTTCTCCGTACAATAAGACGCCCATTTGGCAATTCTCAACTTTTCTTAAAGGCATAAACTTACCCAGATTACCTGATCCAACCCCAAGCCTAATCCTAACATTATCGGTCTTTTTGGGTATAAATTTGGAAAATAGCATGCGCAAAAGGTGACTATGGAGAGTTGGTTGCTGGTCTGTAGCATGAGGTAGCTCTCAATGTACAGAGGGAGGTGGGCAGTATGTGTCTACCGCCAGACACTCTTGAATATGGCAGCAAACCCTAGGGAACAAAAGTTTGCAATATTTGATCTTCGAGCCTAATTACTGACAAAACATATTTTCTTTTGCTCTTTTAAGAGACTCCTGTATTTTATGTACAACTAGTTCAAGTTGAGTCACAACAGTGTCTTGATGGTTGTTGCAGATGTGGCATTTTCTCAGAAAAGTAAACTGACTGTCTTGTAGGTGTAGAAATATATACCACCATTGCAACACATTAGCATTTAGTTCTAAGCTCTGTGTGTCTGCGCAAGCCCACTCAAAGTAAAGACCCAGATTTTTATTTATACAGTGCTTCAAACACATCAAAATGACAAAAGGTGGCTTTTATTCAAGTAAATTTGTATCCAAAGTTACAAGTTACAACTAAGCAACTATTCAGAATTTACCATAAAAGTACAGAAATATCCGTCTCTAACTTAATCAAGAATTCAAACATTGTCACATGATGGAAAGACATATTGTGCGCTGTCCAGCTTTAAAAATGACTCTTGTAAATGTTAAGTATGGAGAGTACAGTAAGTGCAGCACAATATGTTCCTGACTTGGCACATCATCTCGTCTCTCAATTTGTCGAATCTGAATACACAGTGGGAAAAAAAAATCACACGGTGAGAATAGCTGAACATTTTTTGTGCTCGGTAATTCACTTTCACCATCTCGGTTCCTATAGCGTCGGGAAAGCGGAGCATATCTCATTAAAATCTGAAAGAATCACACTCCTCATCCATTCCACAGCCACGTATCCCTCCCCAACTCGCTACAAATGCAGAAAATAGATCATTTTTTTTGTCCCAGCCATTTTGTCCTCTCCTGAAAAAAAAAAAAGAAAAACTCTGGAGTGTCGATTTCCAGCAGAGTTAATGAAATTGTCACAGCACCTTATGAAATCGCCAGCGTGTAAGCAATAACATCTGGCGAAGAGATGGCGCATGTAATGTTGTCCAAGGCTGACTGCACAGAGCCGTGTTAACGAGAGGAGACCAGAGGATGGAGATGATAAACAAATGACACTGTTTAAAGGAGGAGCTGTGGATAGTTTGGACTGGAAACATTTACAACTTTATATGGAAGCCCAGGTGTTTTGCTCACGTACGTAATGTGTTCTGAGCCTCCATATTGTTCACCTGCAGGGGTTTATGAGCCTTTTTCACAACTTTTAAAATGCAAAGTCAGTTTTGTAGTCACAGTAAAGCTAACAATAACACAGGTGGGACCAAGTTGTTTTACAAGTGTCAAGCAAATCTTTGGCTTGAAATCAGAAGTAAGTCCCAAGTCAAAGAGAGACAAGTCAAGTCCCAAGTCAAAGAGAGACAAGTCCAATCCCAAGTCAAAGAGAGACAAGTCAAGTTCCAAGTCAAAGAGAGACAAGTCCAATCCCAAGTCAAAGAGAGACAAGTCAAGTCCCAAGTCAAAGAGAGACAAGTCAAGTACCAAGTCAAAGAGAGACAAGTCAAGTCTTAAGTCAAAGAGAGACAAGTCCAAGACAAGTCCCAAGTCAAAGAGAGACAAGTCCAAGTCAAGTCCCCAAGTCAAAGAGAGACAAGTCAAGTCTTAAGTCAAAGAAAGACAAGTCCAAAACAAGTCCCAAGTCAAAGAGAGACCAGTCCAAGTCAAGTCACAAGTCAGGGGCCCAAATTTTCAGATTTTACCAAATCAAGTTACGAAATACATCTTGTATTTCTACATCTTCATCGGTTATTAATATTATTTTTATTAACCTATTTAAAGTAAATTCATAGTCACAAAAAAGAAGGAGGGACAGTTTGTTAGTGTAAAATGAACTATTTGTTTTTAGAGGAGAAGCATCGAGTCCTCTCAAGACTCCAAGCCAAGTCATCAAATTAATGATTCAAGTCTGACTCAAGTTCAAGACATAACACACAAGTCTACACACATGCTAACAATGCACTTATGGGATTCAGATAAGCAAAACATAATATATCTGTAGAGGGTAGAGTGGGTAGCCTATGACCCTGTTCTTGACACCCCGTGCAGCAAACTGGGCACTTCCATTATTTATTTTGAGTGTGCTGTGCACACACTGGGTGTGCGCCCTGATCCAGCTTTTTTGATTGGACCTTGTACCGCGTCTAAAAATGGCTCTACTGGCATTCATAGCTTTCTTTTCTATGTTTCAAAAGATGGTTTGTATTAAATATAACCACTCATCAGCGATTTATTTTTCCTTTCTGATTATGACTGCATATTCTTAAAAAAATGACGTGTTGTTTCATTCACATGTGGCATGTGATGTGCTGCAAGTAGCTTCGTTTTGTGTGCATTAGCCTTAAGCTACTGAGCTAATGTAATGTTCACAAAAATATTTAGTTTCTCTATTTCAGCCTCCACAACTCCCTCTGAAATGTCAACAGAGTATCACAAAAAAAGCATATATACACCGCGACACATAAAGAGTGTATGATGAGGAAAAATTCAGGCCTTTTTTGTGTAAATATGCTCCTCCGTATATATATTGCACAATATGGAAGTTTTGATTGAAGCCACATGAGGACATTTTCTTTAGGTTTAATGCGTAAGTTTAGGCTTCAAGTTACTAAAATTGGTAAGTTTAGAGCTGAGACTTACAGTAAGTTAAGATTAGGATAAGGATTTTGTTAATATTCATAAATAATAAGACATTTTTGCCAGCACCATATGAACTAAGGCTTGTCATATTTACGCCAAAAACCAAAAGACGTGAAACTGAACTAATCATACTCCTCTGACATGCCCTGTTATGTTGTGGTATATTTACGCTTTCTTGTGAGATTGAGTTGGAAGTACAGAATAATTTTAAAGTTATAAAAACTAAAGACACACATATCCACAGCCTTTTATCTTAAAGAGTTATTTTGTCTATATTTTGACAGTTGTATAGGTTAATTATCAGATTTTTCACTGTAGAATTATTGTGTAGTGTAAAATAATTAGCTTGCAAATTCATTCCTGCATTGAACCTGATCCAAGCGAAGACTTTCAATAGTGAACAACCTTCGAAATGTGACAAAGAGAAAGAACTATCATAAAAAAAAGCTCCCTGATTGTTTGTCACCTTGTATATTTATTTACTGTGCTGTGTTTGACAAGGGCAGAAATGACAGAATCCCACACAACTCGTCAGTCAAAGCTGCCATCGCACTGTCACACAAACTCACACAAACGCACACTGTCACCGCCATTGTTCAAGCCTCTGCAAGATTTATTTATTATTTTTCCAGCACAAAATGTAACAAGGGCACGAGAGAGAGAGAGAGAGAGAGAGAGGCGACAGAAGCTGAGCAGATAAGAAAAGTTTTGAATGGAAAGCAAGGTTGGCTTTTTGAGCTATTAATCACCTTCTAATGATGTTCTATTACACGTTCAGTTTTGTTTGTGTGATTTCAGAAGTGTTATGTCACTTGAAATAAACTTTTGGGATTGTCTGACATTTGACTTCTTTTTTGCCTTGTTGAAGAGTGAAGGCAGGTTTCTGACGCACTGCTAGTGAGCATATTTAGGGGTAAATGTGTCTTCGTGTAATGCAACATTGCTACTTACACTTTTTGGTTTCAACACCATACTAAGTGGTCAACAAAAAAAATAAGACTACCGAACAATTTCTCTTTCCACTCTGTACTTTAAAATCGATGAGCATGCCATATTTAAATCTACCCAGCATAACCCACTGACGCTCACTTATCCACTTTATTATTTTATTTCCGGTCAGTTACTCCCTTGTTCATTTTATTGAAGTAAACTGCCAAAAAAGACTTGCTGCAAAATAATATTTGCTATGGTCATGTGCACCAACAACGCACGACTGTTAAAATATTTACATAATTGTTTGACTGTCAGATTGCAGTAACATTAGCCACAAACAAACACAAAATGTTGTAATGATCACACACAGGGCATATACACACCTTGTTGAAAGCTAATGCTGCGTTGAAGGCAACTGGGAACTGAAATATTTCATTCATTCATTTTCTACCACTTGTTCTGGTTAGGGGTCGCAGGTGACTGGAGCCTATCTCAGTGACTTTGGGCCTTAGGCGGGGGAACACCCTGGATAGTGACCAAATCGTCGCAGGGCTAGACAGACAACCATTCACCCTCTCATTCACTCACAGGGAAATTTACAGTGATGCCCAATTAACCTAAACATGCATGTTTTTGGAGGTGGGAGGCAATTGGAGTACCTGGAGAAAACCCACAGTGACACAAGAAGAACATGCAAACTCCACCCAGACAGATTGTGAGAGGTTGATATAGTCCGACCCGGGAATCAAACCCACGATCGGATATTTCCCAGTTGAAAAGTTTCCCAGTTCAAAGCGTTCCAACTGAATCAATTCGTAAACACTATGGCTAATGCTAACATTTAGGCTGAACAGAAGTAATGTTAATATGGCAGTTAATCCCAGATTAATATATTGTGGTGATTGTTGAGCTCATATGTGAAGTGGAAGTTCCTCAACCAGGTCCCAGTTCACAAGTGGGAAATATCCCAGTTCCCTGAAACGCAGCATTAGGACTTGTAGAATTGCGTCGCTGGATAATTTTATCTTTTTGAGATTAGCCTACAAGATACATCAGCTAAAACGTTAGCTACCTTCTTGTTTATCTCTTTTACACAGTTTGCGCCTGTCATTTTCAATTTATTTTTTATGTTTTTGTCATCAGCTGTCAGCAATGCGGTTCAAATACATGAGAGTTAAATCACACAAACAGCGCTGGTGTAATAAATTGTGTTTCAGTCGCTCCATAAAAGAGATAAACAAGAAGAAGGTCATTTTGAGTGCACTAGGTTTTGACCTGGTTGACATCAATAAAAATGACATGATTCCCATGTTGTGCCATTTATAGGAGTCACAGTGCACATTCAGACACAGCCAGAATTTGTTTCCCAAAACTTTAACAGCAACACAACTTTTGACCATTTCCTCTTCAGTAAAACGAGTGAAAGTTTGAGTGTGTCCCTGGCTCTTTCGGCTCAGCACTTCTCACTGCTCTGTAAACTCCACTTCACATTTTTTCTGCTTTTTCCAGAATGTTTCCAGTTTACATCTGAACATTGAGCGAAAGTAGGAGTCCCTGGCTTCCCTGCAGCCTTGGCCCTCCTCCGACAGTCGTCCCAGCCTCTGCTCCTCCTCCTCCTCCAGCGGGACGCCAGCTGGCCCGGGATCTACTGCTCCACCGCGGGGGAATCTAGGCCTGTGAACACACTGCACACGGTGAGAAGGAAAAGTCCAATCTGCCAACTCACACCAGCCTCACCAGCTCACTGAGACGGTCGCTCTGCTGGCCAAGCTCTGCTCAAGTGGTATAGCTTATATTTTCTCTTTTATGCTGTTTACGAGTGAACTTTTTTCGCCTACAAATGACAATATGATTTTAGTTGGACTTCAGTCGTAATTGGTTGCAATAATGTACTTTTTGGGTAATTTCTGGCTAATAACAACTACATTCTCGTCAATTCTCTGTCTATTCATATAATGAGTTTATTGTCAGTGTGGGAATAACTGTGTTTAAGATTTTTGTGACTGTGTTGCTTGATTTAGTCCTTGAGCAAAGCACAGTTTATACTTAAACTTAAATCGAATTTGCAGTGTGAAAATCACATACCCCACCTTTAAGGTGCACTAACACAAGTACAATCTAATCGTGTCCATGCATTATTAAACAGCGTCACAATTTCTGATTTTGCTTGTGTTTCACACATTGTTTCTCTAATTCATTATGGTGGATGTAAAGATGTGTTATTATTTATGAATAGTAGCACAATCCCAATCTTAATCTTTACCAAGCCGCAAAAAAAAAACACACACATTTTGTATTTTCAGACCAAAACTTAGTCGTTAACACCAAATAAAACCTCCTGTTTGTCCTCAACCATAATGTGTGTCTATATGACAGCAAGAAAATATAGGTAGGTGTACAGACACACCAGAAAAGGATTTGTCATGTTGTATATACACACAATCCATGAGAACATGTGTCCAGGCCCAAATGGCTCCTAAACGGTTCTTTAGTGTGAGTTCAAACAAAGTGACTTTAGCACTTCACGGATGAGAAAAAAATAAGTGAATAAACTCTGCACCAAACAACACAACCGGTCAGCACTTACCTTAAATAAACATTTTAGATTTCCATGATAGTTATGAAAATTGCTCTTACTTTCTGAGAAAAAAGTTTGTTAACTAATTACTTTGTTAAATAAAAACCCTGAACACAGCTTGAATTAAAGTAAAGCAAAATCCAATGAACTCATCATGACATGCATCCAGCTTCCTGTCGTGAGAGTAATGCTGTATACACGCTCCCTAATGCAACCCTGCCTCGGCTCTCCTTTTATCAACCCCGGAAACCCCCGCGATTATATATTTATCAGGCTTTGGCCCTCGCCTTTTTCCCATGTTCTTTGGCACCTGTGCGTCCCATTAGAGGCAGCGAGGTCAGGAGATCGCGAGGCAACACACGGAGCCCGCCTCTCCACGTAATTAGCCTCTTCCTCCCCCTCATCCTCCTCTTCCTCACGCATATCTCCATGTCTCCGCTGGACCACGCTCCCCTGGGACCCGCGCATCCATCTGCAGATACACGCACCGGAAAGAAGCGCGTTTATGGGTGAGGTAATGTGTCTATGTGCATTAAGCAGTTTGTGAAAAGGTGGAAGGAGAGTGCGGCTAATGATTTCACAGCATCGTATAAACCTGTAATGTGTAAACGAGAGAAGGGGCACATAGAACTTCACTGATGCACGATAAAAATAGATTTCAGAATGCAGCTTTGCTTGTTTGGAGCTTACTTGGCTTCAAAAGATGTTCTTGTAAGATATTTAGCATCAATAAAGTATTTTTTTTCTCATGAGAGAACCAGTCCTATGAGGTAAACAAATATTTGGACACACATCGATTGTGCAAGTTGTCCCATTGAAAAAAAAAAGATGAGAGAGGTCTTGATTTTCATCATAGGTATAGGTCAAGAATCTGTTGAAAGAAAACATACCCGGGGTTGTAATGTTAGAAACACACTATGTTCTCATAGATTCAGCTCCCTGAAGTCCTTCCTGCTTCAGCCAGCACATGTCCAGGCTCTTCTAAAGTTTGTTAGTGACTGTCTGGATGATCCAGAAGAGGAACCGGGACAATGTTGTGTGATCAGATGAAACCAAAATAGAACTTTCTGTTTTAAACTCCACTCTCTTGTCTATAAATACATATGGATTAGTATTGCTAGCGTGTAGCTTTTGCTACTGCAGCAGGGAAATCTCTTTACAGGTGAAAAAGCAATGTTTCCATAAAGCACAATGCAAACAAAGTTCTATATTCTACTGAAAAACATCTACAACTTTAGGAAATGTTAGATCTTGTGGCAATTTTTGGCAATTTTTAAACTTTTTCCCGGTTCAAAGGTATTAAATCTTGTATAAATAAACTCTTTTGGCTTTAGTTTTGGTTACCACTGCTCACTGGACCCTAACTCGATATCCTGTAGAGCGCCTACGAAAAGGTTAAAACTAACGGTTAATATGGCCATAAAGCCATTGACGCAAAGCGCCCGTCATATTTGATCACTGAGACTTGATTTGGAAGAAGAAGAATAATGAGTGAACACCACTGTGAAGGATTTTGGTGGAAACATCATAGATACCAAAGGTGACACTTTATAAGAAATGGAATGGACAATGTTGTGACATTTTGGGCCAAAACATTTTGGGCAGCATTAAAGGTGGAACATAGCTGGGTCTTCCAGCAAGTCAATGACCCCACAGACAACACCTGGAAAGAAAATCTGTAGAGAAAGTTGAAATTCCATCTACAGACTGTAAACATGACAGATCTGCAGAGAAGATTGGGTCAGAATACCTGCTACTCTGTGTGCAAGCATTTGTCTTCTGTAACAGCCAGCCAAGGTTACAATACAAGAAGATACAAAATCAGTTGTTTAATAAACCACACTATGTGATTTTCTTTTTTTCAGATTCTGTCTCAAAGTGAAATTACAAACTGCTCTCATCTTTTCAAGTGACACAGTCGATAAGTGTTTAAATATGTATTTATCCTGGTGGTTGGTTCTCTCCAAGGTTTCTCTTTAGAGAACCTTCTATTTCTGTTTATGAAGCCTTTGGTTTCACTCAAAGTAACACTACATTTATACGATTAAATGTAGACTGAAAGTAGTTTTCATCATTGTTTCTCTGTCTCTTCAGAGCTTTTCCAACTTGTTTTCTGACTGAAAATCATAATGAAGGACACTTCAACAATTACTACAGTATACAACTGCTGTGTTCCTGTTGTTTCTTTGGTATTGCTTTTAGCGCAAACTAAATATATATATATATATATATATTTTTTATTAAATAATTTGTCATTGCACTGCAGCAGATCTTCACATTATAGTTGTGTTGAGCTTGAAAAAGAAAGAATTCCATCACAAATGAATGAATCATCTGAGTGGATATTGAAACATTTTGAATAACCTCTAGTGCCTTCCTAATTACAGAAGACTTGAATTAACATAATTATACATTTGATATAAACATATTTAAACAAGAGATGAAGGAATCTCATTACTCCGGTCTTCAGTTCACGCATGACTCCAGCCTGTGGGATATTTTTCTCTCCAAAAACATGCATCCAAACTGGCAGCGGCAAAAACAATGCTAGCTTTGTGCAATTTGCATTAGCATGTTGCAGAAAAGATTGTAATCTGATTCGGTAATGAGCTCTGCTGGTGGATTTACGGTCGGGAGGCTTTACAAAACCTACAGGGAAGTAAGAACTCATCTACTGCTCACACAAACGCACATAAAGCTCAATTATCATGAAAATTACATCTCCACAGCTTGGCCCCAGAAAGAGGAGCCGGAGCCGACACAGAGCTCAGGGAAAACAAGAGAATGAACAGAGTTTGTTACTGAATTAAAGGTGCACGGAGAAACTTTTCAGGAGCCACTCGGGGTCTGCATTCTGTTTGTGTCTATGGAGAGACACAACAACAGAAAAGATGTTTGAAATGTGCTGGGAGTGCATAAAACCGGGTGAAAGGAGCAGGTATGAGTGGAGATGTCACAGCAGTACTAGAAATGATACCAGCCACTGCAGTGAGCACACAGGCAGTTATGACTATTTGGACCTGAAACTTCCAAATGTGATCAGTTTGCAACAGAAAATGCAAAGGCAATGCTATTTAAACATCATAAAGAAAGTTTAAAAAAAAGTTGATTCAGTGTTTTCTGAGACTCAGAAAGGAAATAATAGTATCACACAGACAGAACTTCAGCTGTTTTTGATGCGGAAGTCACACAGTCTCCAAAGAAAAATGTATGATAAGCACGTTTTTATGCCCATTTTAATGTCAATATGTTACGAAGAACCAAAATGCGACTAACCTGGCTCATAGCAGATGGATCTGTGTTGAAATCTGATTTGTGTTCCTCCACCGGCTCAATCTGGAACTTTTCTCACTGAAAGTGTTTGGGATAAGGTGGGACATTTAATGAAATACATCGAGCTGATTGGGTCTGTGGCCAGCCTTATTTGTGCTTAAATAATCACAGCAGCGAATCGTAGAGGTGTATCCAATGCTGCTCTTCTCTCAGAAAGAAAATACTGTATTTCTGCTAAAACAGAATCAAACGCAGCAGAAACACGTACATCCATGGGTGCCGCTATCTTTGGTTTGATTCAGGCGCTACCTCCTGTCGTCATTGCAGCCCCCTCAACCCGCCCTGCTGCGATATGATTGGGCTCGTAGCCCGCAGGGTAAAACTCCAAACTAATCGGGCTGCTAGAAGGCCTGATGGATCATCTAGAGTTTGTGAACTTACAAATATCGCAAAATAATTCATGTGGCTGGCCAGTACGTGGCGACATTTTCTTTGGGTTTAACCGGTAAATCTTAACCAACCCAAAGCTCTTGCCCTAAACTTACCCATTTTAGTAACGTGCAGCCTAAGCTTACCCGTTAAACCTAAAGAAATGTGTTTTTTTTTTTACATGTTGGCTTTTCATAACGTATGGCATAAAAATGTGCTTATTGTAAGTTTTTAACATTTTGTATATCTACGTTTTCTTTGGAGAGTGTGTTGCAAGGAAGCAATGTTAGAACATGATTAAAGGTGGTAATTTTCACACTGCAAACATGATATAGGTTTTAAATCTATAATTTCCTCTTATAAATCCTTCAACAGGATCTGGCTCCTGATGAGAACTAAAATAAAACTTTATTATTCAGCTCAGACAGTACGACTGTACTCATTTTTTTCCCACAAAGGGTTGCATTAATCATGTACTTTTTAAAAGAATACACCGTTTATTCCTTTACAACTAGAAAGATTAGTAAAGCCAACTTTTATAACTAAGAAAAGTGAAATTTGCATAACAATTATAAAAGCCAGATCACCCCAAGTTTCAAAACATGTTTGAGGAACCATCAGCATGTTCTGTTCACATGACCTTTAGTCACGCTTCAGTCGCTCATTGAATGAGTCATGATTTCAGTGGAATCGTGATTTTGTTAAGTCTCAGAAGAACAGACTATAATTTTTTCTGCTCAAGTGTAAAATAAAAGATAGATTCTCAATAGATATCACAAAATTACTGCTTTGTTCTAGTTTAATTAATTAGATCAGGCGCTTGATACGTATATATATATATATATTTAAGATAAGGTCCCAAAAAGAAATCAAAAAGTGGTTTTAAAGTTTTAGAAAATTAATTTTTTTTTTGCCATTTTTCTGTCAATTTGTATGAAACAGAAAGTGACTGAAAGATACAAATCACCTTTATTAGAATACAGTATGTCTGCTGTGTAATTCCTCTGACTGTGAAAGGATTATTGACAACACAGAGGCAAAGAGAGACGTGAGTAATGAACCTAAATCAAATTGAAATCCCAGCATCAACTGATTCAATACTTCTTGGAGAAATGTCCCTGTCCTAGTTCTGACCAATCACACTGCCCCATCAACCCTTAGATACCAATGTCTTTCACTTTTAGTTCTTCAGCATGGCACAGTTTGACAGCTCTGTCTGAAGCGTGAGTGCCACTTGGATATACGATCTCTAAACACATCTACAGATACACAACAGACTCGATTATGATATGACACGTCGGCAGCTTGACCAGAGAAAGACTAGAAGCACACGGAGAACAGTTTGTTAGAATCAGAGAGAAGCTCGTTGCCGGCAGCAGGTACAGACTCCGGTCCCAGTTGTGTTGGGTAACTCGAGGTGCTCTGTGTACGAGATATACTTCTACAGCCTCAGAAAATCTGCTGCAACTTCATGAATATTTGAGGAGTCGGCAGCGAGTGTCAGAGCTCATATCAAAGCCCTGTAGTACACTTAACTGGAGAGCGAGAGCAACTGATCTGAAGACATGCATGTTACTGAAGTGAAGACTGTGAAGAAGCAGGACCAAAGGACACAGCTCATGCTCCAGTCTGACTTTGTGCATTAAAAGCTAAGTTTATCTGTGTTTTTACATAGAAACGATTTACATTTCCAATAAAAACAAAGGATACATGACATTCTATAGATCAGCTCTGTTTGTAGATTGTACAACCGGACATAGCAACCAAGAAGATTGTAATCAACCTCATCTCTTTCCTTTATCTGTATATGATCTGGTGCATTTATTAAAGTCATAAATAATGCATGTGCTTTTGCATTTTTACCTGGAGAAACATAACTTTTTTTTGTCTTCTATGTGGATTTTTTACTATTTACAATGTGGCTGCTCATTCTGGTGGGACATGCCCGGAAAACATCTCTCCAGGGAGGCGTCCGGAGGCATCAGACGCCCGAGCCACCTCAGCCTGAGTCAAAGAGTTTCAACTTAGACTTTTAAGATCTAAGGTACATGCATGAGAGGGGGTGAAAGGGAGGAGAAATGAGAGAAAGACACAGACACAAATAGCAGAGAATATGAAGGGGAAGAAAGAGAGAGAGAGAGAGAGAGAGGTGAAAGAGATAAAGAAAGGAAGAAAGAGACAGACACAAAGAGGAGAGTATGAAGGGGAAGAGAGGGAAAGAAATTTCAAGCGTTTTGACTTATTTAAGCTTTGTTTATTGTAGAGATCCAGAATAGTTTTCGTTGTGTGTTCGTATTTCCAAATTTTCTTATAACCAGTCAGAAACACCTCGAAACAAGTGAAATATTCTACATTACAAAAGCTTTTATCTCTTATCTAGTTCAAAGGATTCAACTTCAGGCGCTAAAACTCTTGGTTTACAAAGTTTATAAAGTTTATTTTATGCGGAGGATTGTATTGTGTGTCTAAAGTCTGAGGCAATAAAACGTTTCATTCATGACAAACACATCATTCACAGATCATATTGTCAGAAATGTTCATTCATTGTCGGAGCGATCTGCGCAGTGCATTGTGGGATGTCTCCTAGCTCCTTAGCGGCTGTAAGTTAGCATCAGAGGTTCCTATTCTAAAATAACTAAGATAGGAAGCATACAGACTACTAACTCCTACCTCCTGACTGCACTGTTCAAACAGTTCTCGTCATGGCATTGCCTGACCAACTAGTCCCTACACGCTTTGACAGACATACAAACCATGAGGGTCTGGGATCAGAGAGCCGTGGTTCAATTTCGTGGGCGGTCTTTCCGAGCGCTGAGTCAACCAATCACAGAAAACCCGGAAATTCCGCCAAAACAGCGACACGCTAAGCAGTATGTTTTCGTAAACATGTAACGCGAGGATTTTTTCAGTCTGAAGCCCCTCAACACGGTTTGCTGCTCACGTTATAAAGAATTAATATGTTCATTGTTCAAAACCAAAGCAAAAGCCGAATCAGCTGCGATCGCCATCTTGAATGTTTTGAAATGGGGCTTGAAAGCAACTTCCGACTTTTTCGCGTCACATTTCAGAATCACCGTGCTTGATTGGATTGGACGGGGAAATTATTGGCCGAGGCTCCGGTTTCAGACCCTTCTGCATTCAAACAGAATGTAACAGAATGTCAGAGGGGATGACTGGTCAGGCAAATCATGGTGTGCAGTGACGCACATCTGGTTGTGGCTTAAAGAGCAGGACCTATGGAGCCAATTTGACCTGTTCGGACGTAGTGTATGTCTCTCGACTGGCCTGGAAATGCCTTGAGGTGACCTCATGAGAGTTGGAGCAGGTTTGTGGGGAAGTCTGGGTGCTCAGACTGTGGTCTTCGCGACCTGACTCTGGATCAAGTGGGAGAAAATGGAAGTATGAATGGACAATGTGGTTGCTAAGTAACAGTAGTGAAATTACCTCTACATGTACATACAGTATGTCATATTTGCTGGACAAAAGACAATTATAGACCTCATTAAAACTGCCAGTATTGATGAAAACAAGCAACATGTTTTGTGAAATCTTTATACAATCATGTTCACTACGTTTTAACAGAGAAAAGTCTGATCTGGCATACACATTTGAAGTATCTGACTTACAATAAAAGTCACATCGTTCACCTTGATACTAATATATTTGCGCAGACAAGAGCAGTCTCCTACATCAGAGCGCAGAAATGACACAGTCGTCGGAATGTCCTATTGTAATGTCAAGCTTTGTCCTTTCTTCTGTCTCCTCCTCAGTGACCTCCACCGTCTCCATCAGCGGGGGATAAGAGGCTCCAGCGTACCACGTCTCATCAGCCATTGTACAAACCCGACATGACTCCACGTTTGAACCCAAATCACCGCGCCGTCTTTGGATCTCCTGACATTTCTCTCTAATCTCTTTAACTTCAGCTTTTGACATGGCTGAACCCTGCGGAGTCCCTGAGGATTTGAACAAAGAACATCGGTGCTTCTCCACGGTAAGACTACCCACGTTTTTTTTTTTCCATCATAAAAACCTCTCCATTAGCAGTTGAAGGAAAGTAGAGTCTGACTTGTGAGATGTACTCTGCTCGGCTCTGCGTTTGCCTCATGGGGCTGCAGACTTGGGAGATATATTTTGGCTGCCGATGTCGCCTCTGGCCCGGGGCGACGCTGGGTTGATGTGGAGCTGGACTGAGTTGGCAAATAAGGTTGAGGCCTCGGAAGGAATATTGCTGTTTGTGAACGAAAAAGAATTCTGGCTAAATAGGATCTGACGAGTTAAAATGTGTTGATAATTTTTAAGAAAATAACTGCCGCTTTGTCATGGCTGTGTGTGGTTTGGTGTGATAGAAGTATTGATATTTACAAGTGTTCGTTAACTGAAGAAGCAAAATTGAATATTGATTCTCATATGTAAGTATCGATAACTAATTTGAATAGGCAGCAGCATTTAAACTCTGTCAGCTCTGTCCTGCATACATTTATTTATCGAAATGCTTTCATCCAGAAAGTTGAACTACAATCGATCATTGGGCCATGTCAGTGCTGAGAAGTAACTGAATACAGGCACTGATTTGGCTGCACCAATCTGATACCGTATCCTTGAAGTTAAGGATTGATATCGCTTCAACCAGTATAATAAAGTTTTGCAATAAATGGACTTATTAAGGCTGATATGATTCACATACATTTAAGTTTTTGTTTGCATTATAACATTATATGACCAATTGTCGAATGAATTAAAAAGTTTCAATAATTAGTTCCTACAGTTTGGTCAATATTTGGTATTGGTAAATAATTGAAAACGCAATCAAAACTAAAAAATCTGGACCACTCCAAATCAGGAAAAAAAATATCCATCCATCCATTTTCTTCTGCTTTAAAAAAATACTTGATGTCAATAAGAGTAGATATCAAACTTTCAAATATGTCAAATATGAAATATATTACATTATGTTTTGTATTTGTCATATGTGGGTGAGTTTTGTGGTTTAAAACAGCTATTTCTCCCAAGACTTGCTGATATAACGCAGGTCTACAATGAACAAGGCTGGTTCATGCACTGTTTCTCCACAAAGAGTGATAATATATGTTTGTAGACGTACTTTTTTCGAGTGCTTTGTCTTCTAGTTGTTAAGAAAAAGAATATGCAAAGGTGAGCGCTATTAGTGAGTTATTTTGATAGTAATAACTTAGATTGCCTCACAGCTCTGCTTCTGAGGGAAATCTGGCTTTTTATGGCCAAAACTGTGCAGTTAAGCAAAGCCTTAAGCGACTATATAAATCATCACAAGCAAATATTTAACAGCAAAGGTCCAAAAAGTCATAATAATCTGTCCGCAACCATAGTACAGTAGCTGTCATTAGGTCTCCCGCACTGTGGCGATGTCGTCAGTCATTTGACTCAACTGGATGAGTTATCTGCGATGCAAAGAGTTGAGGAGTCGAATCTCATGTCAGTATTTGTTTTCTAATCTTTAATTTTGCGTGCAGGGACAAACTTGTTACATGAGAATACATGCTTCTGTTTCATATACATGTGTACAAAGTGAATAAAAAGGCGTTTTAGGTGAAAGTAAGCAACTAGACCTGTGTGGTTCGCAGTGCCTCACAAACTGTAAACCTTACCGGCACATCACTGATCCCTAACTTTTGCCCAGTCCTTTTATACTGCAGTGTAATTGATGAGGGTCTTTGGTTTGCCTCGACAGTGCTCCTCTGTCCTACACGTGTTCACCAGCTCTGTTTCGTGTTACCTCTGAGCCCCCCACCCCAGCGATGTTGAGGTTAAGTGAAGTGGAAGCTGTAAATAGGCTGTAGTGTGAATGGGGTTGTCTGCCTGTCTGAGTTAGGCCTCGATAGACCACTGAACTGCTGCCCTTGTCCCACACCTTTACACGCTCAGAATAGACCCTCAAACACATGCGCTCTGCTAAAAGGAGAAATCAAGGTTTTTATTTGCTGTAGTAAACAACCCACTAAACTGTTTGTCTTAAAGGACAGATTAAGTCATTATGAGCATTATTTTTATCTATTAATTATGCTCTACACTTTCTTTGGAATCTTTGAGGCTACAACTTACAAAAAAGACAGAGAAAAGAAAACTAAAGCCCTCAGGATGGTCATGCCTTTCCCATGTTTTAAGTCCAAACTCAGTTCCTGACATGAGAAAAGGCCTATCTGCTGCCTGCAAAAGAAGTTACATAGGGCAACTAATCAACCAAGCCTTGTCTCATATGCTAAGGATAAAGTAGTATGGATGATATATTTTCTGAGGCTCAGATAAGAAGTCAGTCTATAGTTTCAAAGAAATGTGTGTTTATAAAATGCATTTTTAAACAGCTTGTCCTGTGAGCACAATTTATCTATTACAAGCATTACAGCCACAGCCATTTCTAATCTTAACCAACTCCAAGCCTCAGACCTAAACTTATCATTTTTTATTACTTCAGACCTGAACTTAGTCAATAAACCCAAAGAAAATGTAAATATAGTATGCATTAGTAGTAGTACATTTATTGTAAGGAAATTGGTTTGCAGTGAGTAAAAAAAGATCTTCAACAAAATACAAGACTCCTGCGTCAAGCGGACAGCAGCACACAGACATTTACACATAAAACATAGAATAAATAAGATCAGCTCCTCTAAATCTGAGGCCATGGTTCTCGACCGGAAAAAGGTGCCTTGCCCTCTCCAGGTGGGTGGAGAGTCCTTGCCTCAAGTGGAGGAGTTCAAGTATCTCGGGGTCTTGTTCACGAGTGAGGGAAGGATGGAGTGTGAGATTGACAGGCGAATCGGTGCAGCGTCTGCAGTGATGCAGTCGCTGTATCGAACCGTTGTGGTGAAGAAGGAGCTGAGTCGAAAGGCAAAGCTCTCGATTTACCGGTCAATCTACGTTCCAACCCTCACCTATGGTCATGAGCTTTGGGTAATGACCGAAAGGACAAGATCGCGGATACAAGCGGTCGAAATGAGTTTCCTCCGCAGGGTGGCTGGGCGCTCCTTAGAGATAGGGTGAGAAGCTCAGTCACACGGGAGGAACTCAGAGTAGAGCCGCTGCTCCTCCACATCGAGCGTGGCCAGCTGAGGTGGCTCGGGCACCTGTACCGGATGCCTCCTGGACGCCACCCTGGTGAGGTGTTTCGGGCATGTCCCATTGGGAGGAGACCTCGAGGAAGACCCAGGACACGCTGGAGGGACTATGTCTCTCGATTGTCCTGGGAACGCCTCAGGATCCTCCCGGAAGAGCTGGAGGAGGTGTGTGTGGACAGGGAAGTCTGGGCGTCCTTGCTCAGACTGCTGCCCCCGCGACCCGACCTCGGATAAAGCGGAAGAAAATGGATGGATGGACATAGAATAAAACAGGCTTGACCAGAAACCATAAATAAAACCATTTCATTTACAAGGTACACAAGATACACACATTAGAGGTCACATTCACTAAAAGACCTCCATGAGGGAAACTTAACCTTGAGAGTGCTCAACTACAACGGCAAATGTGAACTTAAGGAAGTATATTGTGCCAAATATAAATATGAAGACATGAAGATGAATAAAGTAATCCAACAGTCCAAATATGTAAATATAACCAACAATATATCCATTAGCGATGCTAGCACTGCCTGGCATGTTTTGACATCTTTTTTCAATCTTTCTATTTACTTTTTCTGACATGAAGCCACATTAACAACCTTCATTTAAACATGTCTGTGATTCGACTGGAATTAGCTGTGCTAAAAATTAGGAATGCAGCGATCCAGCATTTTAAGTTCCAATACCGATTCCCATACTTTGGCTTTAAGTATCTACCAATACTCGATATCAACCGATACTAGTGTAAGGACTGAAATTGCTTCTCTTTTTTTTTTTTACGCAGAAGATATTTTGTCATTTAGTGTTCTGTAACTGTTATTTACAGTGCAAGTCACAACTCATTATATCCAATTAAAGGCACAACTATGATATCGGCTGAACCGATATCATGGAGCCGATACCCGATCCAGCAAAATTTCCTGGATTGGCGTTGATATTCGATCCCAGTATCGGATCGGTGCATCCCTACTAAAAATACACGCAATCTGCCATAAAACGTCTTGAAAGAAGTAAAAAGTGCCATAACACAGGATTTTCCTCACGACTTTATCTCAGAGTGAGCCACGCCCCAAATATAATGGGTTGCTGACTGAATCTATTCCATGCAAATGAGATGAATGAGTTATTGTTTCGTCTGCAAATCACATGCTGAAGGGTGATTTGTCAAACGCACCAACCTGTTCAAACCTTATGGATAGAAGTGGATTCTCAGTAGTTTGTGAACTCTCAGAACATTCCAAGAATCCATTTGGCAGGGTCAGGTTATCAGCTTCAATCAAATTTGTTTGGCACCAGCACCTAGTCACACGAGGCTGGACACGCGCTGGTTCAAATGAACAACCTTCAACTCTACAATGCAAAGCCTTTGGTCAATCAATATGACAATCACAATGTTTGATGGAAGGCTATTTTACCTAGAAGCTTAAAAGAACTCCATCATTTCTCTTCTGTGTTCAATGTGTGAAATTGCACAATGTTCAGCATGGATTTGTGTTTCAGTTGAATCCAATACAAAAAAAGAAGACAATTTAAAAGCAAAGCAGGAGCAGATGGCGCAGACGTCGGAGCCGAATGGAAAAAGCCATCGTTATGCAGCACCTGGGCCGGGCTCGCTTTGACCACTCCATTACATTTTAAAGTGAAGCATCAGACGGAAACGTGGGGTGAAAATAAGTGATACAAGCTGATGCTGGAGGATACAGGCTGTTTACCAGACATGCACAAACAAAGCATAAACATGGCAAAGGGTTTTAAGGCAACAACTGCATCTGTAAGACCTATATGTAGCTCAGATGTTGACTTTTGAAACAGTGACTTGGATTCAGAAAATCTTCATTTGAAAAGAAGAAGCTGAAGTTCAGAAGTAGTTGGTCTTATTAATGAGCAAACTATATTTTTGTAGGCATTTCATAGATCTCTTTTGACAGAGGAGTTGTTATAAAATTGTCTGAAATCACATCATTGGAAGTTTTCATTGATTGCTCCCCAACATGTACTAGGAAGTATGAACTTACAAAAGTTCATATTTTACTCAAGGTCGAAGGAGGAGAACATACACAGTCTGCTATCTCTTGGATTGTTTCTGACCAAGCCCTGATCATGAAAGATGGCCGCCGCTGTGAGTCCATAGCAGCGCTCACTGTTGCATACAGCCAGGCCTATTTAGAACAGGAGTTTGCTAAAGCGATCAAAGCTATAGCCACAACTAAAGAATAAAATTGTCTGTACGCATAACTTTCAAGTCACTCAATGCGCTTTACAATCAACAATCCACGCACACAGTGTATGCAAATACTAAGACATTGTGGGTTAAGTGTTTTGCCCGAGGACACAACGACAGTCCACTTTTGTCTTTTGTCAACTCTTGAGTCTTTTTGGGGCAAAAACAATACACAGCTATCTGTATTTGTGGCTTTTCTTCTGTTCTCAGCAAAAACAAGTTTCATAGCACTGTGTACTATTCTGAGATTTCTTTTTTTTTTTGTAATTTTATCCTTAAACTTTTTGGACGAAGGACTTCTGATTGATTTGAAACTATCCAGAGGACCCACCCCTATTGTTCATTACAATGTCACATGAAAATTCAGACATATATGAGTTTATATAAAAATGTTAATAAAAGATGAACATCTTATGGTCATTTGCTTGTTTATTATTAGACAATGTTATATTGAAACAATGGCCAGTGATACCAGTTCCAATTATATTACCCAGTGATCCCACTTTGAGAATCACTATTTTATTTTATTGTGCAGCGGTTAGCGAAGCAAGAAGGTCCTGGGTTCGATTCCCATGTTGACCCGGGGCCTTTCTATGTGAAGTTTGCATGTTCTACTCATGTCTGCAAAGGTTTCCTCCGGGTACTCTGAATTCTCCTACGACTAAAAATGTGTCCCCTCCCCCAGGACAACCTCACAAATGTGTGCTCACTATGGGGCAGTTTATACGACAACGAGTTTTCACGAATCCGTGACGTTTCCATGTCAAATTGGCTTCTCTTTTACACGACAACGAGCTGCATGTTCATTGAATCGGCGTTCCACTGGATACGATTCAAGAGGTAGTTTCACCGAGAACGTTCAGTGGAGACACCGCGGTGTAAACAGGAAAACACGGTTTCAATGAAGACGGTCACGTCACTGACGTGCAGTAGCCGCTACTTTCACACAGTAGAAGAAGACATGCCCAGTCACCAAAAATGTCTCTTAAACCAATGCACCTTTCATTCTCATAAAGTAAAGCCAATGCGTCCAGCTTTCTTACCTGCGTATTACAGAGGAGGACACAAAACTAATCCAACGCCTCTCCGGGTGTTGATTCAATGAGTCCATTCAAATTCGTGTGTTCAAAAAAAAAAAAAAAAGCCGTCTTCCCCATGTTTGTGTCCAGCTCTCGGCGATCTGTGTCTTACTCGCGCACTGGTCCTCGAACCTCCGTGTTTGTTTCAAGCAAGCAATCTCCCTTTTTGCTCGCGCGCTGGTCCTTGTTGCTTCGTTTGTCATTTTATTTTCATGAAGAACTTGTAAACCTGTCAATGCTAGTGTTATCATAGGCTGCGTGGGTTCACGGTGAGGTCATCTGGAGTCCTAGCACAATACCGCTACCTCCTGACGCGGCATAAGAACTACAGCATTTCGGTCTATTTGTGTTTCCATGTAAAGGAAGATTAGCTCGCCACGACACCATGTAAACTGGGAGCACACAACGTTACGACTGTGACGGTTTTCTTGGGAACGTTGTCTTGTAAACTAGGCCTATAACTGCATAGTTTACCCAAACTCATTGGGTTTACCAAAACATCTACTAAATTACTTATTTTTTCATTTGCTTAGTTTTAATCCTTAAACCATATAAGCCAATTAAAACAAAATTGGTCGATAAAAACTCATCGATCGACTAAACAAGTAAAGGATACATCCTATTGCTCACGTAGAGTCAATGTGATTCTATAGTTTATGCACTCTCACCCTCTTTCACTCCTTCTTGACTCATGAGTCTACGAGCTCTGTTTGAAATGTGGCTGTGGATGGAGTTTAGAAGTTTGGTCACTTCAAATGTACATGTTTCAACAAAGCAAAGTTAGCATGTTTAGGCCATTAACAATACAAACAATGCTTTATAATTGATTCTTTATTAAAGTCGTTTGCTCACTGGACATTTTCAGAGCTGGCATTAGAAATAGAAGCATTGGCAGCCACAGATGTCCGCGTTATTGCACAAAGACATAGATAGTCGTCCATATTATTTTTGTATTGCAGGCAGCCGTCGCGTCAGACTGCAGCACGCGCCTATATAGTGATTAAAATTCTGCTTCCACTGATATGAAAATCCAGCCACGTAAATCAAATCTGGCCAGCTCACGGAGAGGCAACAACAATTTTGAGAGCAATATGCAATATTCATCGTTCATAAATAATTAATCTGTTTGCTCACAACTCGCAGCCTAAAGTGATAGTGGCCTTTTTCATTTGGGATTAAATCTGTGGCTGCTCTGTCCTGCTCAATGAAGTGACTGTAGGATCATATCTACAGATGCCGTCATATCTCTTGCTCTTCCTCTCTCTCTCTCTCTCTCTCTCTTCTCTCTCCCTCCATTTCTGTCTGCCTGTCTCCCTCTCTCCTCTCTCTCTCACTATCTACCACTTTCCCCTCTCTCTCCCCTTTCTTTCTCTGGCTGTATCTCTATGCCTCTCTGTCTCTCACACTGTCTCCATCTCTCTCTTTGTCTCCCCTCTCTCTATCGCCTTCTTTCTTCTCTCTCGGTGTCTCTTCTCTGCCTCTCTCTCTGTCCGTCTCCCTCTGTCTGTCTCTCTCACTCTTTCTGCCTCCCCCCTCTCTCACTCTCTCCTCTCTCTTTCTTTCTCTCTGTCTCTCTTAGTTCCCCTCTCTCTCTAGTTCTCTGAGTTTCTCTCTCCTCTGTCTGTCTCTCTGTTTCCATCCCCTCTCTCTGTCTCTTTCTCTCTCTCTCCCTCTCTCCCTCCCTCTGTCTGTTTCCATCCCTTTTCTCTGTGTCTCACTCTGCCTCCGTCTGTCCCTCCGTCTCTCTCACTATCTTTATTCTCTAGCTCCACATTTCTCCTCTCTCTGTCTAGCTCTCTCTGGGACAGATTTATCAAGCACTTGCTCATGTGCAAATAGGTTAGGGGGAGCAAAATCTGAAGTGTTTTTGGTGAATTTGAGGTTGTGCATAGCTCTTTTGTGTATATGTTTTATGTACATCTTCCAGTATCAAAGTTTGCATAAATTGCTTGCAAAAAACCCCCCGATTTTTTTGTTTTTCAGTTTGCACCCACAATTTAGCACCTGGCTTGATAAATTAGGCCCTCTGTGTGTCTGTCTGTCTCTCTGTTTCTGTCTCATCTCTCGCTCTCTCTCTCTCTCTCTCCTCTCTTCCCTCTGTTTCCATCCCCTCTCCCTCTCTATCACTCTCTCCTTAATTCTCCTCTCTCTATCTCTCCCCTTTCTCTTTCTGTCTTTGTCTCTATGCCTCTTCCTGCCCACCCTCTCCTTCTTTCTTCTCTCTCTCTATCTCTCTCTCCTCTCCTCTGTCTCTCTTTGTCTGTCTCAAGCTTTTTTTTTTTGTTAGAATATGAACAATAAACAGGTCTAATCAAGAAATGACTGTGGTAAAGTCCATTTTACATATTTCATGACAAAGCACCAATTGTCATCATTTTGGTTTTATTAATTATTTTCAATGATGACTGAAATATAAACTTTTACAAACACGTTTCTTCATCCAATATCTAGTTTCTCAAACCAGAGAGAATTAGCTGTGCTCACCTATATAATAATCAATTTGACAAGACTGACCAGCGACTTCCCTGGAAAACAAGCCCAAAGTCACTATAAAGAAAAAGAGCAACATCAATTGAGAAAGTCAGTTTGTGTGTATTTTGATCTGAAACCTGTTACTTTGGTCAGTTTGCTATTCGCGTTTACCTTCACTTTAAAACATTACACATTTGAAAAGCCTTTTAATTACTATGATCTAACAGTTTAGTCTCTAAAAACTTGCTTAAGTGAAATCCAGCCTCACTCTCGATGCAATCTGCTCGTGGCGTCAGGGTTTTGGCTCCTTCACTTGATAAATTAGGTCCACGCTGCTTTTAATTAGCGTGGCATGTTAAGTGTGCGCTGTCTCACCAAAACCGCCATGACAGAAATCAATCTGATGAGTGGAGGGACTGGAGGGGGAGCGGTCTGATCAATAGGGCCGATCGGAAGTCTGCATGTGTGAGAATGGATAGCCACAGCAGCACGGCTAAATTAAGGAGGACGTCGTCAGGGTTTTTGCTAATCACCCAATAGACAAATGACTGAGATGAACACTGCTGTTTGCTTCAGGGTTTTAATCCGAGGCTGTTCATTTGGAATCATTTGTATCAGTAAAATGAAACGATAAATTAACAAGCTGTGAAAGAACTAAAATGTCAAACTCTTCAAATTTCAAAACTTCAAATGTTGTTATTCTGTGGTTTGTCAGGGAGAATGTCTCTGCTGAGCTACTGGGAAAAAAACCAAAATTTTTTTCTTGATCTTCTTTCCAGATGGATTCTTGCGATATTTGTGAATTCACAGAGTCCAGAGGATTCTTTTTGGCTCTCAACAGTTGATTGGTGTGCAGTCCAAACCACGGGTTAAGCGGTCCGATCACAGGGCAGCAAGTAGCGCCAGAATCAAATAAACCAAAGATGGCAGTATGTACGTGTTTCTGCTGCGTTTGATTCTCTTTTAGCAGAAATAGAGTTTTTCCTCTTTGAAAGAGCAGAGAGGTGTCCATGTGGGACACTTGTTCTCACACAAGCACATTGGAAACTCCAGTACAATTTTTTGCTGTGGTTGGTTGAGCACAAACTAAAGTAGGCGTGAAAACAGCTCTGGTTGTGTTCAAGTCTCTCCATGGACTAGCACCAAAGTACATCTCTGACATGTAAGTGCCTTATAAACCATCTCGCACTCTGAGGACCTCAGGGACCGGCCTCCTGCTGGTGCTAGAGTCAGGACTAAACATGGACCAGAGTCAGGACTAAACATGGACCAGAGTCAGGACTAAACATGGACCAGAGTCAGGACTAAACATAGACCAGAGTCAGGACTAAACATGAACCAGAGTCAGGACTAAACATGGACCAGAGTCAGGACTAAACATGAACCAGAGTCAGGACTAAACATGAACCAGAGTCAGGACTAAACATGGACCAGAGTCAGGACTAAACATGGACCAGAGTCAGGACTAAACATGGACCAGAGTCAGGACTAAACATGGACCAGAGTCAGGACTAAACATGGACCAGAGTCAGGACTAAACATGGACCAGAGTCAGGACTAAACATGGACCAGAGTCAGGACTAAACATGGACCAGAGTCAGGACTAAACATGGACCAGAGTCAAGACTAAACATGAACTAGAGTCAGGACTAAACATGGACCAGAGTCAGGACTAAACATGGACCAGAGTCAGGACTAAACATGGACCAGAGTCAGGACTAAACATGGACGAGAGTCAGAACTAAACATGAACCAGAGTCAGGACTAAACATGGACGAGAGTCAGGACTAAACATGAACCAGAGTCAGGAATAAACATGAACCAGAGTCAGGAATAAACATGGACCAGAGTCAGGACTAAACATGAACCAGAGTCAGGACTAAACATGAACCAGCGTCAGGACTAAACATAAACCAGAGTCAGGACTAAACATGAACCAGAGTCAAGATTAAACGTGGACCAGAGTCAGGACTAAACATGGACCAGAATCAAGACTAAACATGAACCAGAGTCAGGACTAAACATGAACCAGAGTCAGGACTAAACATGGACCAGAGTCAGGACTAAACATGGACCAGAGTCAGGACTAAACATGGACCAGAATCAGGACTAAACATGAACCAGAGTCAGGACTAAGCATGAACCAGAGTCAGGACTAAACATGAACCAGAGTCAGGACTAAACATGAACCAGAGTCAGGACTAAGCATGAACCAGAGTCAGGACTAAACATGGGGAATCAGTGTTTCAGTTTTACGCAGCTCAGATCTGGAACAGTCTTCCTAAAGATGTAAGACAGGCCTCGACTGTGACAATGTTTAAATCTAGGCTCAAAGAATTTCTGTTTGTCTGTGAATACCACTGGAGTTTTTATCTGCAGTATATATTTCTTTTAAACTACATTTTACGATGAATATTTATATATTTTTAAATAATTTTGTTTGTTTTGTTTCGTAATTGTGATGTACTTTTACTGCTTTGTAAAGCACTTTGAATTTGTTTTTTATAGTGCTATACAAACAAACTTGCCTTGCCACTAGTTGACAAGTCAAGTATTTAAATATTAGATTCTCAAATATTTTCAGTGTGGGAAGTTCCAGATGGATAATGTGGAAAAAATCAAATTGTAGTTCAACACATCTGCATCTGGCGTGAGCCAGGGTAATTTCCTGCTGAATTAAGTAGTTTATTTTAAGCACAACAAATTCAAGTCGAGTCACAACTGAGTCTTAATAAAAGTGGTTGTAATTTCATAAATAGTAAACTGATTGTTTTGTAGATGTGTAACTCAGGCAGGACGGCGCTTGCATCATGTTAGCATTTAGCTTTCAGATGCTTTTAGCATTGTATTCAGGCTGCTGGATCATTTTTTGTCATCTTTGTAAGTCTGCATTTCCTGTTGTGTTTTGAACACTGGATGAGAATGCTGTTCTCCATGAGAAATGAATAGATTATATTTGTGTTGTCTCCCTTGGACGAATGTTAGTGATCGTTCTCTCAGATGTCAGAAGCTAAAACCATTCTGTGCAGCATTCTTCATGGAGATAGACATGTTTTATGTGCCAAAATGGAATATTGTAGCCACAGGAACAACTTTTCTATGAAGAGCAGCAGGAGGAGCATCACATTTAATGAGAGGCAAGTCAGCTCAGAAAAAAACAAAACTAAAACATAATTTGTTCGTCAAGTCCAATAGTCCTATGCCATCTGTTTAACATTATGGTGAAACAAGTGAAAATGACATTAAATTAAAGTTATTCTTGTACAAAAGCTAGTCCACTTTATTGGTGGATTGTACAAAAAACACCACAAAGAGCTGATCAAATACAAAAATGACTTTTGCTCAGAAACTGTTCAAGCTGTACACTTGTTGTTATTTTGCATTCACATTTGCAGGTTCACTTGAATTTCTACAAAGGTCATTTAAAGAAATGTTTCTAAGTACACAGATTGCCATGATAGATTTTTTTGTTACTATTGCCCTCTCTCTCTCTCTCTCTCTCTCTCTCTCTTTATCACAATCTGCATTCTGTGCCTTCTGTGTCTGTCCCTTTTGTAAAAACATCCCCTTTTTCACTTGTCGTCAAACTTAAAGAGCAGAGAACATCTGTAGAATGGAAAAAGGCATCCACGCGGCCTGTCAGAAGTGGCTTTTGTTTTAAAGTCGGGCTAAAGCTTCGTCTCAGCGGGTGATCCTGCATCGGACAGCTTTGGAGACCGCGCTGACTGTGACACTTTCCCCTAATGGAAATAAAAACCGGGTTTAGGAGCAGTCAGCACTTTCCCAGGACTGAAAATGTCCAAATTGAACTGGCTTTTTGAAGTCTTGTAGGGTCATCAGAGCATGCAGGCTTTATGTAACAAGTGTAAGTACAAACAAATAGCTTTGCCAATGGTTCTGTGCTCTACGATGACTCACTACTAGCTCATCGTTTTTTCTCCTCCTTCTGTCACAGTGGGTCTTGGTATTTTTTGTATTTGGATTGTTTGTTTGTTAAACCTAAAGTTATGCTACAGTGTTTGTAAACAGAACACCTGCATTCTATTAGCTGGTTTTGTTCTTCAACTTAGCACTAACGCATCATTGGCAGGGTTTTTATGAGAGTGAGGATTTTCACGAGTGAGGATTTTTATGAGAGTGATATTTTGGTTTGCTGGGTTACAGTTTTGTTTAAGACATCTTAGGGTGGGTTTAGTGTCCATGACAAAGAGAAGAGGGGGTCTGGGGGTCTTCCCCCAGACATATTTTGTAAAAGACAAACTCCATTTTCATTAATGTGGTGCATACTGGGATGTCCCAGCAAGTTTGATAAATATTGGCAAGTTTTATTTAAAATACTCAAAGTAATACATTTGATGTGGCAACTCAGCTTCGATTATAATCAGAAAGTGCATATTTCATGTAATGAACATGCACGTTTTAATTAGGTTCAGCTCATTGTTCTCCAAAAATGTGTCATGGACACTTTATCAAGTGTAAGCAAATGATGATCCTGCATGATCCTATTAATGCAGCTTCTCTAAATCAACACAGTTGGGACTGCAATAGAATCTATGCAGTATTTCAAAACTTTAAGATAAATGGTAGTGAAATTACACCTTATGTTTTGGCCACCATGTGGCACAAGTATAGCACTGAGCAAAGTGCAGAAACTAACCAATCAGAACTGGCCCTGCTATTATGGCCAGTTAAATTTCAAATCCGACAATAGTCACCTCAGGTCACTCATATGAGGTTTCCTTGAGTGAGTTATGAAACTCACAATGGTCTCCATGGATTATGTGCACTTTTGGATTTTGAAACATATTAATTCAATAGATTGACTTGTTTCTTTGTCCACATGAGCCATAGCCTGAAGCTCTCTTTGTTACTATGACTGATCATCAAGCATTGCATTAGGAAATTAATCATAATTTCTCATGTTTAGACATTCAGACATTAGACAATTTTGACAAATGGGCAAATATACAGTCTGCATGCCGGTAGGATATAACATGTTTTTTGTATAGTAACGTATTGAACAAAAAGGAATCGCAAAAATCTAATTGTTCAATTACCACATTTGTTGTAATAATACAGCACAAAACTAACTTTTGCTTTGCTGATGTCTTAAGTTGGTGCATTATTTCATTAAACATATTATTTGAACCCATTCTTTGATAATACACAGTAAACATTAAAGATTTACCAGAACAATATAAATCTCCCGTTTCTCAATGCGGACCTCCCTGGCAGCTCGTTCCCTCTCTGTATGTGTCCTGCGAGCTCCAGTCTCACTTAATATGCATGCACTCAGTTGGCAGGAAGTCAAGCATTTTCAGTTTTGAGTGATGGCCAAAAGTGTATATTCCTCTTCTTCTTCCTCTTCCCGGGAGGCACGACGCGTCCTGGATGCCGCAGATACAAACCGCATTCTTAATTACTCCTCGCAGTGTTCAGAGAAAGTAGTAATTGCTGTTGGAACAATTTCCTATGTCATTTTTTATCTTACAACTCGGTACACTGCAGAAATAAGTGTGTACAAACCATATGAATTAGGAATATTTTGGTTTTGGTTTGATTTGAGCTGCAGTGGCTCGGTGTTTAGCTGTTTGAAATGGTGAAATTGGTATTGATCTGTTTAAAAGGACACTTGTTATGCAAAATTGGCTTTTTAAGTTTTTAATCCTGTTCTAAAACTGCTTCCTTATCAAATACACAACTGAAATCTGTCTGTGAGATACTATTCTTTCCCCTCTGAGCCTCAAAAAACACTATTCTGAAGATAGGTACATTTCTCAGATGTTCTGAACTGTTTTAAGTCCATAAACCATTCAGACTAATTTTGAGGGTTTGTGCAGCATTAGCATGATTTCCTTTACAGCAGTAGTCTTTGCATGTTATAAGAAGGTGGAATCAAATGTCCAGAAGTAACAAATTTAGGGTGCAATTTATGATATATTTACTCATTAAACCAACAACATTCAGGTTAGGGAACGCTTGGTGGTGGTCGGAGGTTGAGGCACCAGCTGTTATACATACATTGGGATATCTACGGCAGTATTGCTCAAAATTCATTTCACTGACCAGCCTTATGTAATTGATTAACCAGATAGCCGATTACCAAAATGATTGCTAGTTCTTTACCTGCACACCTTCTGTTTCCCATCCCTGCAGTCCGGGTCGGTGCATTTAGTGAGCGTTATTTTGAGTCCAGTCGTGCTCCAGAGGCTGTCGTGCTCTGTGATAAACGCTGAGCTCGGCTGGACAGGCCCTGGGCTCCAAACCCTCCCACAGGTGGTCAGAGCTGTTATGTGGCATTAAGAGCAGTGGGCTGGAAAAACACATGTTGTTCCATTTGTGCCCTCTCTCCCACTCTCTCCCCTTCTCTCTCTCTCTCTCTCTGCATGCTCTCTCTCTCACTGTATATCTCTTATTATTATATTTAACCCTCCAAACATGAAGAAATACAGTAGTTTTACTCACTCTGACCACTTTTGGATCGCTCACAGAAGAGGACGCTTAGTATTTCTCCTTGAGACTAGCTGTTTGTTCCATTCTCCTCGTAGTCCTAGTTCGGTAGTATCGTCTTTTCTTCATTTTAAAGATCAAATATTTGCTCTAAACTTACACATCAATGTTTTTAGTTCAAGGTGTTTTGCCTGTAATTCGTTTGAAAAGAAAGTTGACCTCCAGAAGCAGCTGATCATGTAAAACAGAACTGATTAAGCTGCCTACTGTCAACAAAAGAGCACTTCCTGGTCATGTGACCTCCTCTGGGTCCTAGTGCTCACACCATTCCCCCCTCTGCTGGTGAATCTGTGAAACTGCACCATGTATTTGACTTTAGACAGTCGGCACATGCATCAGAGAGCCAGAAATTGAGGCATAGAATAAAAGTCCAAAGACAGAAATTTTTTGTCCATGGTAGGAAAAGAGTTAATGTGCGTAAATGTGTAGCAGCAGTAGAGTCTTACAAGTGTGCTCTTTTATCGTTGTTAGCACACTCAATGTGATAATTGCATGATAAATGATATAAATGTAGTATACAGCTTGCGTGAGGTCACATGTGACACTAAAGCGACAAGAAACAAAAACTCACAATCCGGAGCCTCTAACAGTAACATGCAACACTTCAAGAGATTAAAAAAATGGGATAAATATTCAATCTTGACCAATCTCATGTCGGCAGTCCAAGCTTTTTTAGAATACACAGTTATTTTGGAGGTTGTTGACTTTTTCTCCCCATCAGTATAGAATTTAAAATGCACCAGAATGCAGAAAGTGTCACATTGTTTGATCAAGCATGATAGACTTTGCATAACACGGGTATATTCATCTTTTTATCTTGTATATTTTTATTTAGTTGCGGTTCTTGACTTTATTTTCTTTGAATTGCACCATTTTAGGCACAAATATAATGTATCTTCTCCCCATGACTCCCAAGCCTACAGAATTCAGTGTCACCACCTTCCAAGGACTCAGAACTAATGGTATTCAATGTAGGTGAACAACGTAAATCATTTAGACGCCAGATTAATTTTAGATCAGCTACAGTAAATAATAAATGTGCTTAAAACTTCCCGTTAAGACTTGTTATTGACAGCCTACATGCATAAGAATGAAGCCCTCTCTGGAGACGCTGAAACAGTCGTGCTGCAGATGCTAACGGAGCCTGGCCTTCAGAAACAGACCAAGGCCCGTCGGCTGAATAATGAGTGCACTACCTGGAGTCTCGTAAGGGGGCGCTGTGTTCCCTCTGGAGCTCAGAACCTGCACACGTCCCAAAGGCTGAGCAAGGACATATGTGTTCAGCTTTTAATTAGACGATTTTTAGAGAGAGATGTAGAGTTTAATTGAGAAAGGAGAAGTGGAAATGAATGTGCTGTTGGTGTTTTGGACTGAATCTAACAAGATAACGGACCAAGGATTGTTACATAAATTTGTTACTATTATTCATTCATTCCAATCAAGTTTCTATAAAATGCAGTCGGATTGAAATTGCCTAAACTTCAATTTGTTTCTTAGCTTTTGGGTCACAAAACAACTGTTTGGAGTCTTCGTGAAGCTGGAGCTATGTACTTTTTAAAATTTTGACTGACTTTAATCAAATAAGTGAGAACAAGCTCTGCACAGAAGAAAAACAGAAATGTTTTTACGCCTGATTTTTCTTTTTGTAAATATAAGTAAACCAGATCTATAAAATGTTGCTGGATTGGGTCGATTCAGTGGAACTGTCTTAAATTAGATATGATATGTCTGTCCCGGGTGAATAAAGACGCCTGGACCTAATATTTTAGGTATTTTCTGAATGACAGACCTGGAAAAGCCAAAAGCAGTGCAGCGTTTGACTGAACTCCAGCGACTCTCTGCTTCACTTCTCCTTCTGAAAGAGCTTTTGTGAAACTCTGCACACACACAATAACTCATGCACTTAACTAATGATGTGTTAAATTATTGTCGCCTGAGAAAGCGTAAAGTATATTAATATATCTACTTTCTCCCTTTACAGTTGAAAAGTAATGCAGCAAAATTCAGATGTTTTAGCTCTGTTTTTTGCCTTATACGTTTTTAACTCAGAGTCTTCTAAATAAATACAACTAAATTATTCATTTCCCAAGAGTTAGTTCAGCATTAGCTCAGTCTATGAAGAAAATGTATACATATACAACATAATGATAAAAAACTATGATAAGCATATTTTCACGCCTTTTTTACATAAAAATGCTAAAACCAAAGCCAAAACATAGTATAACCAAAATTTGGTTCAAGCCACATGACGACATTTGGTCAATTTTAGCCTACCCCAAGCCTCAGCCCTACACTTACCCATTTTAGTAACTTGTAAAATTCTAACCTGAACCTAAACCTGGACTGCTGCTTTAGGTTGAAGCTACTGAGCTGAATAATGACCTATGCATAGGCCACATTAGGAGCAGTGTGAAAGTACAATGCTTTTGCATTTTGTTGTTCTGCATATTCAAAGTTACATTCTTAACATCGATTTTAAGGAGAGCTGTACTCAGAAACATGTTGAACACATTTATACAGGTAGCATACAATAATTTTCTATATATATATATTTTAATACATTTTGGTCAGTAAAATATATCTTGATGCATATCGTATTGAGGGAATTGTATTGGGATATGCAAGTATCTGGATATGTATCATATTGTGATCCTTGCAGTCTATCTGAAGCTGGACTCCTTCAGTCCAGATCTGTCCCAGGTCATGTGGACTGATGGCAAATACACAAATACAGCAATAGAAGCCTAATTTCTCAGTATTCTCTGCTTATGCACCTACAGCTGCGAACCTGTCCCTGGCCTAAGGACTGGAACAGCATTTTTATTTTTTTTAAATCATATATTACTATGTAACTTTATCTAATTAGTTTCAAACATTCTGATCCAGACGTGCTAAACCAACATCAGCCAGTAAAATAGTTTCATTTCTGGCACAACCAAAACGACTGAGCTATCATGTTCCATCAAAACTTCTTATACAGGCACCGATATTTGAGCTCATCACTATTTCTAAGCTGTTATGTGTATTTATTTATTTATTATTATTATTTTTTTATTATTATTATTTTTTATGAATTTTACTTTGTCTCATATTTCAGTGACTTTGCCTTGCGTTTTCTGTGCCATACAATCGTAAAAAAAACACGCAGATCCTCTCATGTGCCTCTCCTTCACACACTGTGCTTAATTTGTTCTTGTCAGCTGCATTGTGGGTATTCTGTTTTGGCCTGGACTGAACCTGGCGCGTCCCCTCTGTAGCATGCCCTCTGCCCCTTTCAATAACACCCCATTATCCCAGATCTAATACTGGGGAACAACAACAAGACTGATCCGATCCTACAGCGCGGCCCTGCTCCCTCGCGCGCCTTTCCGCAGAAGCAAATTTGGCCCAATTACAGCTTTTCATTGAAGGAGCGTTGCTAGGAAACCGGGTTAAATTGTTTGTCCCCATCAGTGGTATTGGACGCGGCCGACTTTTGGGTTTGTTTGTGAGAGGGCATCGGTGTAATGATGGTAGTTGTGCGGCGCAGCGGTCCTTCAGCGTTAAACACCGAGTACTCGCTCAGGAAATGCTGTTGGCTTTTCAAGTGCCAACAAAACGGATCTGAGCTGTTTGGAATCAACGTGCAGAGATTGAAATCAGAGAGTAACACAGGAATGAGCAAGGTCTGCAACAGAACTTGATTTTGTGTGCAATATAATTATACACCTGTGGATTGTGAAAAAAAAAAAAATCTATATAATGATTCTTGGATTGTGTGTTTTGGCTATACCAGCGGTCAAACATTCAGAAAGAAACAAAGTCTGACCAGTGTTGCCAGATTTTTAGAGAGAAACAAGTGACCAAGCCCTTAAAAAAAACAGCAACCTCAGCTCCTCAAGTTTCTAACAATTTCTAACATTAATCACAACTTTTAGTCAAAGAAATATACTGAAAATTCATGTTTCAGACATAAATATACAGGATTTCTTGAAAATGCAGCCCAACAAAACATAACTTTCAAAAATTCATAGAAGACTTTGAAAAACGAAGCCCAAAGTTGTGATAAAGAAGCAAACTTGGCAACTATGAGGTTGAAAGAAGTAGGTAGGGGGAAAAAAGTCTATATTTGAACTGATAGATGCATTAAAAAGAGAAATGGGAAATCATTATTTGACAATATGATAAAAAAAAAAGCTGATTGTCATTAGCTCAAGATTAGATTTTTGTTTTCACAATATTGATCAGCTCTACTATAATGTTTGACCTTAAATAACTTAAAGTACCACTAAAGGCCAACCCACACCAAACAGCGGGACACTGCAGCACGTCACTTGCCGCTTGCCAGACCCAAGCGTCAACACTCACCAAATGCCGTGACGATCCGCGGTCGTAATGGGTGAGTAATATGATAATATGTCCTAAATAATGAAAGGCATTCCGCGTTCATCATTATTAATGAAATAGCGCCGACAAGTTAACTACTATACATTATTTAAATCGTAGAAGAAGAAACTACAGGTGCCGGCAGAGTCATTTCCTGGGGCGGCTCCGCGACGGAAACAAACAAAATTGAATCACCGCGCGTTGTAAAGCGCCGCCGCAAGCGCGGTGTGTGTACATTCATAGAAATTAATGGAGCCGTGCGGCAGAGCGTCCCGGTGTGTGCTGGCCTTAAAAGTGCACTCACACTGGCACAACCGAACCGTGCCCAGGCCCAGACGGCCCATAAATCGTGATTTTTTTTTTGTCCATTGTGAGTGCAAACAAAGTGTGCTCAGTCGCAGCACAGATCTGACTCTGGCGCGGTTGGAGGAGGTGGGCCAGAGCAAAGGCACGGTTACTCATGTACACACACACGCACGACTTTAGCACACAAGCTTCTTGAGAGCACTGAGGTTTTGTACAAGAAGAAAAAAAAACTCTATGGAAATGCACTTACCTTGAATTGACTCTATGAAAAGTTGTGAAGTCTCTTTTCTCCTGTTGATCGTGCTGATCCATGCAATTTTGAATCCAAAACCTGATGGAGGAGAGCACATCAAGGCCAAAATTTGGGTCTGCCTCATTATATTAAAGATTTAATGGCTGGTAGGAATTCTCCGCTACAACATTAGCACCTCAGGACTTGATCTAGACTTCTGCGCGACATGTAAACAAACAGAGCTAGAGGATGACGTCACCGGAATGTGGCTCGGTTTACCTGTGCAGTTGTGAGGGCGGGTCATTAGAATTTTCTGCAATCGGGCTTGAACAAGGCACGGTTAAAAAACCCTTGTGTGAGTGCGCACTTACCCTGGATGTACACTGAAAGCAAGTTTGGCGCAAGTTTAGTACTGGTCAGGACCCGCACAGGGCCAGCAGAACTTAGAAAGTGCTTAAAATCAATGCGCCCATGTACACTGAACTCCGAGGAGTGTGGATGCGAGTGTGAGAGCCGTGCAGGTCTGTGGAAAGAATACGCATCAAGTCTATTTTTCCGGAGACTGCAGCAGTCTGGTGGTGCGACTTTCAATTAATTATACAAGCGTTCTCGCAGGAATTTACGTGAATCTGCTTGGCTTTGGATGAAACCAGACTGCAGCTGACGGCATCTGGTGTAAAAGGCACTTTGCAAGAAACCTGCATCCAGCGTAAGTGCCTGCCTATACTACTAGATTTCAAACAGAGCTGGAACACTAGGCAGTAATGAAGTAAGCATGCTCAGAGAGGGACAAAGTAACAGAGAGGGACAAAGTCTAAAGATACAAGAAGCAACGGACCGTTCTCCATCTAAATGTCTCATTGTTTTGTCAAAAGTTGCATTCGGTACATTTTGACCAAAAATGGACCGGAATCCTTCTACTGTTGTTTAATGCTAATATTTTGACCCCAAACCAATCGAATCCAAATGAATAAATGCTTTTGTGGATGTGATGAAGCAGCCAATCACGACAGACAGCGGCTGTAGTTAGGATTGGCCATTATGAAACTGGCACAGATTTGAAGTGGATGATTAGAAATAAGGAGCTGGTTACACTGACTTAAGAGCCGTTGTCACAAGCATTGATATATTTTACTGTCTATGGTCACAAGGCAAAGTAACCGAAGAACCAGGAGCTGTCTGATGTAAAAGGTTTTGTGTCCATACAACATGATGGAGCTTTACGATGATTTGATCTGACAGAAAGTCATACAAGAGTCGCTTTGACCAAACAGACGTTTCAAGAATTGCAGCTTGAGCCTCATCTTCCTGAATTTGTGGAGGGGCACATGCTTAATATGAAGCCAAAACTCCTCTAGTGTAGAAGGCTTAAGCCCAAAGGAGGACCACAAAACTCAGAACTGAAGGAAGTTGAGCTGCAGTGAACCAGCGGTGTCATGAAGCTTTGGTGCAGTCTGTTTCTTGACTGAGATATTTCAGGTACAATAATAGAATGTGAATTTGCCTGAAGGAACCCTGGAGGCCCAGGACCCAAATCTAATTAAGTGCACTTTAAGCGACTCTAAGGTAATAATGGATTTTAGTTAGCTGTTTGCTAAAGTAATGCAGTAGTTCCAAAATAACTTGATTTCAAATGATATTCAATGCATGTTATTCGATTTCTTTCAGATTATTTTGTCAAAAGTATATTGTGTTCAAAATTGAAGGAAAGACTAACAATAAGAAGACAATGAGGAATGTAAGATAAAGATGGAGAAAATCTATGCTCATTGTCTTTCAAATACAAGAGTTCCTCAATAAATCAATTGATTAAGCGTCACCATAGTTTAGGATGTTTAGATTTTACTTTGTACGGATGTATTAAGTTGCTCATGTTGTAGAATAGGTAGAACTATTCAACATAAGGCCCAGGGGCAGGATCAGGCCCTCCAACCAACAGAATCCGGCTCACGATCTTACAAACCTGAGAACATAGAATTTGTACTGATTTGAGTTTAGGTTTTATTACATTTTGATGTTGTCACCCTTTTACTTCATTCATGAAATGAACGTTTCTTGTGTACTTTGGTTTGTTTTAATGTCAATGAGCTTACCCAAGCTGTGGCAGCGTAAAAGTGGCTCCTTGTCATTTTTTGTGATTGACAATCAGAATCACATCCACACAATCAGATTTCTAATGAAACAGCTGTAGTCTCTCTCTTTTAATCTATTTACGGTGATAAAGTCCCTCCATCCAAACATTGCAACGTTCTGACCAAACTTTTTTTCAAGCATGCATCTTCTCGACCTTCCATTGCTGCAGTGGGGTTGTTATACTTCCGGGTCACGGATTTCTTTTATTGTAGTTTGATTAATCTTTAGCTTTTTAATCACAGAAAAAAGTACAGTTTAATTTGAGAATGATTCAAGGTGAACCGTAATAGTAATTTTGTTCAAATCTGAAAGTGAAATAAGCCAAGTCATTATTCAATAATTTGGAAACCGTTCTCGGATTGAAAACACAGACATGCACATTTGCACAGCATTAGAATTACATGAGGACGTTTGAGTTTGGTGAATTTCAGGAGGTAAAATTTGGAAGAAACTTTATAGACATTTTTACAGACACGGACGATTCATGGGACTAAAAACAATTGTAAATATTACAATTTACATGAGGGTCACAGTTAAATGTTATGTCGTGTGAATAGGACCACAAAATGGATTGTTTCTTTACCTGAAGGAGGACTTTCCTGTTTGTTTCCATGGAAAAGACGTTCCTTTAGTGATATTTGTACACAATATAACACACAATTATCACTATTAACAATGTTCTAAAGGATTACTTCTGCTATAACCAGTTGACTTTTCTTCTGCAGAAAGTTACACTGTGTACTTTTAAATGCAAATGTAGATGAGTTACTTTTACTTGTGTTATAGAGTAATATTTGATCAGGTGTATCTTTATTTTTACTCAAACACAATATTGGCTACTCTACACGTTTTGGTCTTCTGTGAACCACTGCCAAACTAATGGAAGGCTATTTAAACATTCTGTGCGCGCTGCTGCTTGAACGGACTGTCTTTTGCGGTCGTTACGAAGCTGTGTCATACATTGAATTCCTTCGCTCCTCCTCTCCCTCTCTCCACCGCTCTCCACCGCGCTGTGCCGCTCTCCACCGCGCTCTGCCGCCCTCCCCGTGCCGCTCCGTGTCGCTCTAGCAGCAGCAGCAGCAGCATCATCATCCAGCAGCTGCACTCTCATGCCTTTTTCCCTGACGCCGAGCGAAGCCTCCCATACAGATGAGCGCTGGAAGACACGCACCTCTTGACGTAGCGCGCCACGGACGGACCGGCTGCTGCGGTGCTGCCATTCGGTCTTCGTAGCACGTATTGCACAACGTGACTGTTGCACATTTGACTGAAAAACGACACGAAATTCGGCTGTTTTTTTGGCCAAGACGTCTGATTTGCGTCGGTGAAGCAGCCGCAGAGGGAGTCTCGGAGGCAGACCTGACTCTCTCCAGGACTGGGCCGGCCCTTCTCTCGCTTCACCGCCGGGTTTGAGGATGTCTCGAGCGGGTCGCAGTCGTGATGTGACTGCCTGAGATCGCGTGAGCACCGCTGGACTCATTAGCGACGCGAAAAACACTGGGGAGCCTGTTAAGTTTCGCAAAGATCTGGCGTTTTCGGTCATGTCTGCGCACGGTTATGCGTCTGGATGACCATCGGTGCCATTTATTTCGCCGTTTGACTCATCTCCTCAGACTTTTTCCCTGGTAAACCTCTGGCAGAAGTGGCGTGGTGACAGCGACTGGTCAAAGAAATAAGGCCGGCGTCTCCAAAACCCACCCGCGTGTCATCACCATCACCATCACCCCGCTAAATACCTTCAGTGGGACGTTAATTGACAGAGAAGCGGCGTCTTTGCTCCACACATGCATCCGAGGACGACTTCTTCGTATCATCACCACTGAGCGCGGGGAATGCGGAGATTTACGTGAAGGAAAAAAAAGGACAGAGAATGGATCTAATTATACGCGTTTTGGGCTTGCTGGCGGCGCTCGCGGTGGAGGACGTCCGTTGCCAGGGAGTGTACGGTGAGTAGAGTCTCCGGCGAGCACATGACCTTGCAAAAGTAGCCCCCAAATGTTCAACCACGCTGGTGAAATAGCTGCTTATATTTGGGGATCGGTTTACGCGCTGTCTTGTTCTCCAGAGTTGGACAAACCAGTCTTATCCTGTTCTGTTTCGAGGTGCACGGGTGGATTTGGTTGTTTTGGTCGTGTTGTCACTACAGTTGTAACGATTAATCGGCTCGTCATGGTTTGTCGACTATAAGAAATGATGGTAATTGTTATCAGGGCTACATTATGTATGAAGAAGACTATTGCTAGCAACGAAAGTGGCTTTATGACACCAACATGTCCAAAGATAATGAAAAATTTCTCATTTTCTTCATCAAATTCTCTGTCATGAACCCTTGTCGACAAATTTATTTGCTTAAACATGCATTTATAAAGTCTTATAGCACAATTTCCTTAAGTGTTTCACTAGAAATAATTGTGAATGCTAACCCTCTTGATACCTATATTCCAAAACACACAATTATTGTAACTGGTCTTTTTAAGGGTCAATTTGTTTGACATTTTGAATACTCTGGTTTCACTTTTAATAGGCTTCTTTTTTTCCCCAATTGTTCCTTTCCATCAATTTTATTTGGTTACAATGTATGTATAAAGTATCATGGTGACATTTTAATAGTTATTTGACTATAAAAAGCCTAATTGTGATTGCCAGATCTTGTTGTCATTATATTTTAATTTCAAACTTCAGTCTTGACTCTGACGTTACAGAAATTATTCCATATGATGGTCTTTTTCAAAACATTTAGCTACAATTTTCAACCCAGTGTACAAGTGCATGCTTTAGTAAACACTCTGATCTCAATCTTGTGCTGATTTAAATGAAAATTATCTAAAATTTGTCTGCAAAAGCTAGCTTCTTATGACTTTTGGATGATCTAAGCTTGTTCAAAATGCACATCTTGCTTTAACAGCAGTCTTAGCACCTGATTTCTCATGCTTTGTACAACCTAATGATCTGGATGCATTGATTGGTCCATCCTGGCACTTTTTTTGAACACGTTTTGATTAGCTCTCGCCTGCTAACTGAACCCGTATGTCATCTGAAAAGGCTGATGAAGAGTATTGTGCGTTTAGTATGCAGAACCATGTGTCTCGTCTTGCCGCCTCTCCTGATATTTCTCGCTGCTTTCGTCTGAGAATCCTCATCTTCTCCGTTCTTAACAGTAAGCACACATATGTAATTCTCGCGTACGACAAAAGTGCGCGCAAATTGCGGCTCGTGGGGCGGGCGTCGTCACCGTGGCAACCGGAGAGAGAGAGGAAGGAGTGGAAAGAAGTGAGGGAATACGGTTTGTGGAGTGGTGGTGGTTGTGTGTTTTTGGAGGCTTGAACGGGCTGCACTGAAGCAAAGGGGATCAAAAGGTCAAACTAAAACACTGTGGTAGTTTCTGAACAGGCTCTGGACTTAAAAAATACGAAGCTGTTGTTACTTTTGTGAAGTGTGAACTGGCCATTGTCTTGTGGAGCTCTCACACTTGACCCAAGTAGCCTTTATTCAGCTTGATTGTGCATGTTTTGGAGGGTCAAGGCTTCTGGGTTGAGTAGTTGTACATGTCACAACTTCTGACTAAAGAACGACATTGTTTTCTTTCATTGGTATATACAGTTTTTGTCATTTTGTCAATAACTAATTGGTGTTTTTTTTACAAGAAGGTCTTTGAAAGCATGCTGTAAATGTAATACTTTTTATATGCACCTTTATTTAACCAGGAAGTCCACTGAGATTCAGAATCTCTTTTGCAGGAGAGACCTGGCCAAGGTAGAGGCCAACACCTCCATCAATACAATAGTGTCAAAATTTAGACAATATTACATTATAAAACAACTCTCATAAGATAAACCTACACAATTCTCAACCACAACACTTTATACAATTACTTCAAAGTTCTACAGAGACACTACAGCTTTTAATTTGAGATCTTTTTTAACCACGGTGCAAAGTACGAGAAGGCAGGTTTTCCCAGTTCAGCAGAGGCACGTAGTAAAGCAGTTGAGAAGATGAACAAAGCAGGTAACTATCGGAGCTGACAGTGAGGAGACCACTCATGTAACCAGGAAGTTTCCCCAGAATTATTTTGTAAATGAAAACATACCAACGTTGTTTTCTACGAATTGACAAGGGTGTTATATTTGGTTAAGGATGCATGGTTGGAGATCTCACTTCCCATTAGGAGATTGTGGGTTCGACTCCTGGGTCAGACCATATCAACATCTCATGATCTCTCTGGGTGGAGTTTGCATGTTCTCCTCATGTCACCGTGGGTTTTCTCTGGGTACTCCGGTTTTTGGCTCATTGGGCATCACTGTAAAATTCCCCTGTGATTGAATGAGAGAGTGAATGGTTGTCTGTCTGACCCTGTGAAGAGTTGGCCACTGTCCAGGGTGTTTGGCACATCATTAGTTTCACTTTCTCAGCACAGCCAATCAGCTCTCATCCCAAAAAGCACACAGTATCTGAAGACAATGTAGATATACAGATAAGCATGGTTTCACGCCTTGTTTTTTACGTAAATATGAGAGTCATAACCTAAAATAACCACAAGTTTTGATTGAAGCCTTGTGGCAACATTTGTTTTGGGGTTTAATGGATAAGTTTAGGGCTTGGGCTTGAGGTAGGTTTAGATTTACCCATTAAAGCCAAAGAAAATGTCGCCACAAATGTTGTCGTAATCGTGCCCATCATACCTTTTTGTACATGTATTTTGCTGTATGTATGTGTTTTGGGCTGCAAAAAGTCATATAGGGACTCACAAGTCACACACGATTTACAGTAAGATTTGAGTTATTTAATTTTCAAAGAGTTAAAAAATAGATTGCCATTTAGAACTACAACGACAACTTACTAAACTAGCACTTACTAATTTAGTTAAGTGCTGCTTCATCTCCACAAGACATACAAAATGAACTGATCATAACCTAATAACCACTATCACAATCAAAATGTGATTAAAAATATATTCATGTTTTGTTCTTCTATTGGGCAGAGATACATTATGAGTGTTTTACCATTATTTTAGGTCGGATCTGGTGGTACTTGCAGAGCCCAATATTACATAAGGTTGTACTTGGTGTGAAAAGTTTAAGAACCATTGCTGTAAACTTCTGGATTAACAGGTTTTCCCCAGTCTTATGGCAGCATGATGAGCCATTTTGTTCTCTGCAAAGGACATTGTCTCAGCCAGATAAATGATTGCAGCCTTCATGATTTGCTAATTGCGTCCATTTAAATTGTGATTAATTTCTGATTCTGATTAATAGTTCGGCGTCACCAGTGTCGCTCTGTCATCCTGTGTGCGTGCGTTTTGGTTTTGTGTGTCAGCGAGGAGCAGTGATAAAACGCACCACACTCCGGAGAGCTGGCAGCCTCACAACTGAGCCTAATTTAGCACCTGTTGCACTTTACTGCACGCATGAGCTGTTCAAAGGTTAGATTCATGTTTGATTCGATGGTGCGAAATCTCAGATGGACTGCCAAAGTTACTCAATGGGGAAGGCTGTGTTTTACTATTCATTGTTTTTGTAGCGTAAAAGGGTCTGCTCTGTAAAATCCACTTTTGTGAATTTCTGTAGCAGTGTTTTTCATCTTTAGTTCACTCAAAATTCTATTTGTAGATTGATTTATGCATGGTTGAGTAATCTTGTATTGCTCTGCAGCTGATGCTGAAAATCCCTGTCTTCACCTACCACCTATCCCACCCACCTGTATGTATTCATGTAGCCGCTTTCTAACAAAAGAAAAGTAGTAATTTGAAATCTACTGCTTTTTACAAACCAATTTTAGAATGAAGAGGTTCAGCTGTTTTTTTAACAGGACATCAGTATACTATCTATATTTTAATTTATAAGTTAGTCTAAGTTAGTTTTTTATTGAAGTTGTTTGAGATCAATTTTGGGGTTTACAATCAACAAAATGTAGATACAATATGCATCAATTTAAAGTTTCTATGATAATTTGAACTACAAATTTTACTATAATGAAGTTTAATGAAGTCATTGTATTTAAAGGTTGTATGGAGGATTTTCAAAAATTGTTTGTTGACAGTCTTGGTCAAAAACAGTTGCATAGATTTGTAACAGCCTTGTACTTATGCTAAACAAAAAAGAATTATACAAATATATAAACTGTGGACATGATGAGGCCAGTAAAACGTTAACCAATAGATAACGAGGTACCTCGTTATCTATTGGCCTGTTAACCTGTCAAGCAAACCCTCAGTGTTCCTAAGTAACTCATTGGCCCAGTTGCCTCCATACAACCTTTAAGATTTCACTAAGCATTTTACAAATTGCATCATAGTTTAGCCATTTGTTTATGACTGATGATGATGATGATGATGATTAATTTTTTACTAATTGACCTTTATTAAACCAGGAAAGTCCCACTGAGATTTAGAATGTCTTTTGCAGGGTAGTCCTGAGGGAGGGAAGAGACATTAATGGACATGTTTTTAGAAGTACGAGAAACTGGTAAATGGAAAAAGCCTACGCAGACACAAGAAGAACAAGCATGCTCCACATTGAAAGGCCAAACTGGGAATAGAACCCTGTATTTCTTACCAGTATTTCGATGGCAATTCCATTTGCAACTTCATGCTTGACTAATACGATGTGGTTCAAAGTTCACATTTTAATTGTGCTTTAGTCAATTGACTTCCTGTTCAAAATTGCTGTGCTAATTGGCTCTACCTCTTCAGTGTAAATTTGAACTGGAACACAGTCACATTTGGACTTGCTTGAGTTTTTTATAGTTGGAATTTGGCTCCATGACATTTTTGAACTCTGTAAGTTCATTTTGAATCCGATTTGATTCAGCATCCACAAGGCAATACAGACAAGTGGGCGGGGATAGGTGGTTGGTGGAGACAAGGATTTTCTGAGCACTGGAGAATCAGCTGCAAGACAATACCAGATTACTCGTGTTTGGATCAATTCAATTCACATCATAAGTAATAATGTGAGAAAACTCAGAAAAGTGGATTTTACATTAGAGGTCCCCTTTAATAAAATAGCTGCATGTGACATATTTCAAAACAGATTTAATCTACACAATTAGCAGCTTTTTTTTACGCACAAAGTCACATACTTAGTTATTTTTGAAGCAAAGTATTAGACTTTAAACCTTTTTGCATTTGTGATTTGCTTATTACTTCAACTGACATTGCAATTTTGATTTGATTTGGATAAGTTATGCAGCCCTAACATATACTGATCAAACGTTGTACTTGCATTTGAAACCCAGTGGTTTTCTTATACCAGATCCCCACAACTTAAATTCAAACATATCAAAACAAAAAATCCCTGAAGAATTTTTTACCAACATTTGAACACAGCTGTTCTATATTTTACAATCATCTGAATCCTTTAGGTTCTCATTAAGCCGAGTAAAACTCCTCTGTGTTGTTGTTTGGAGTTGAGGCGCCCGAGGCCACACCAGCTAGTCTCTTATCAAAGATTGATTTGTGCAGAAGTGTGCGGTCGGTCGTTCTTGCTTTGACAGGACTTGCACGTGTTCTAAATCAGCTTCTCGGGGATGTATCCAGCGGAGACAGGACTCGGCACTCATCATGTACAGTAGATCAAAGCTGCCGTGTGATTGAACATGCAGCTCATACCACTGTGGGCATCAACATACAGTCTGCCTCCTCATTACAAGGAATCATCTGCAATAATGGAGCTGCTATGAGGAAAGAGAGAGAGACGTACAGAGCTAAAGAAGAAGTGTCGTCACATCATCAGAATTTAAGCTAATGGTGAAGCAATAAAGATTTAAAGAGAGTAATTTTGATTGGATTAGACAGGCAAGTGTGTGTGTTACTGAGTCAAATTCAAGACTGTTGGCCTTTAGTTGTTAAGTGGATTAATCAGTCAGTGATGTCTTAGTGAACCACAATGTATTAGTCGACTTATAATTTTATCTTGACTGCACGATAGAGGAGTGGTCAGTTTGAATCCAGAGTCTCATGATCTCTCATGGTTGAGTTTGCAAGTTTCTTTGGGGTCTGCCTACTTTGGCTTTTTAACCTGGCTCGCACAAGATTGATATGTATACAGTAGGGATCAACCTGTCATGATACTGCACACACTTGTACAGAACTAACTCGTGAGATTTTTCCTTATACATAGGCTATTATGAATGGTCATGTTTTGTATTTTTGATCAGTTGTAGTAAAAAGCCTCCTCCACACACAGACTTGTAGTGGACTTCCCAGTTTTTATTTCGTAATGATAGGACCAATATTGACAGAAATAATTAGTCCTAAACATTGCAAAAGTTAGCATGAAAAATATATAACAGTGCAGTGTTTTTCAGATTTAAACATAGTGTAAAATAGATCCACAAAGAGATATTTTGGCCTATGTCATCAACAACTTTGTCAAAAAGTACGAAGGTGTTGCTCCTTCTCTATGTCTGGTCCCTGTCAGCAACGCTGCAGAGGCAGGAGAAAGGGAGCGGAGCTACACATGGGGGAGCAGATCAATTTCAGTCAAATTATTTTATCGTTTAAATAATAAGAATATAAGGTGATAGACATAAGGTAAAGCTACACTAAATAAATATTAAACCAACATAATAAACAACAAAAGTTTAATTTTGTAATTTGCCTTGTTAAAATTCTGAATTGAAAGAGATAATGCAAATTATTTCAAAATCTCGTCTTGTCTCGATCTCGTAGACCCAATCCCGTGACTTGTGAAAATTTCATCTCATCCCATCCCTAGTATTCGGTGTTTCCCATTAATAGAGAAGACTATGGCAGTGCCCCATAGTTTAATTACTGCCTCCATATTCAAGGAGAATAGACCAGTGATTCAATCCCCAAATTTTCAACAATTTATCATTTTTGTTGCTGTTCAATATCAATTCCTATATTCTCAATAAAGCTAATAGTCGACTAATACAAAGTTTGGTCGACTAAGACATCAATGCTCAACTAAAAAAAATCAACTAAAAAACCTACAGCACTAGAGTGAATGAAACTAGACACAGCTCTGAGTATGTTTCTAATGAGCTAGCAGTTGTATAACATGACTAAAAACTCTGCGTAGCGAAGCATATTTAATCAGTTTTGGTTAGTAAACAACAAAAACACCAGTGTTCAGTCACAATCTGGAGGCGGAGCTCTGACTGAATTGTTTGTGTGTAGGATCTTCACATACGCTTCACTTTTACAATCTCTCCTGTGAGCACCGTCAGCCAAAATCCCTCATTAGACTTGTGCATTTGTAAGCGATTGTGGGCTGTAATTTAACTCTTCTGCGAGATTTACTGCGTGGAGTGTGACTTGAAGAATTTGCAATCTACATACAGTATTCTTGGACAGGTGGCTGAATGCAATAAAGCAGAGTTTGTATGTAGTAGTTGAGCAAGGGGTATAGGACAAGAATGTCCCACTACGCTCTATTTATTTGTGTTATATTGCCTCTGGAGTTCCCTTCTTGTTTTTGTTCGGTGGGACCAGGTGCGCTGAAGATCCATCCAATTTTAGGACGGTTCAGTCGCGTTTGCTTATTCATAGCATGTGTCTCTCAAATACCGTAGACTTCTCTTCACAAATATTTAGAAACATAACTTGAGGCTTTGTGCACTGTTGGCAGAAAACAGTGAATTTCATCAGTGTTTTGGCACCAACAAACTGTGAAATTCTCTGATTGGTTTCGATCACTTTTTATGAGCTATGCGTACACTATCTTTGGAAAGTGTGCACAGTTTTTAGTCTATGGTTGTTGTTTGACTTATTCTTTTTGTATATGTGTATGAACTGTTTTTGTTTATAGTCTTTATTGGGCAGGACATACAAGATATAGAAGCCAGACTCAAAATTGCAGTCAGGCATATCTCCTAGCAGCACTAATGCTTGTTACTATTTTGAGATTACCTCTGTCAAAAAACACAATTTAATAAAACTCACACTTGTGATTTGGTGCACTGTGTAAGTTTCTGGGGGTGAAAAGTCAACTACACAATTCAGTAGAATTAGAGAGTTAAAACTATACTTTGGGACTCTCTAAATGTACAAAGACATCTCCGTCACTGTGCTTGTTCAGACGCAAAGAGAAGTCTGTCCTGTGGACACAGGCTAAAGCAATGTTTCTCCCAAATCAATTCAGCCAAATTTATCTGCCCCATGGTTACAAGGTGATGCTTCTGAAATGTACCTGACAAGACCTGTAGTGATATAAGAAACTATCATAAAGCGTCTTCAGATATTGGATGGTTAGTGCTAGTCTGGTCCAGAGGGACAGACGTAAGCTGTTATGTGTTTTGTCATAGCCTTTGCCCAACCCTTTTCCTAAACTAAACATAAAAAAAATTATAAATGACAAAAACATGCTTTAATTCAAGTTTATTTTTGGCCAAAAGTTTAGGTTATGCCTAGTTATGCTATCTTCAGATTAGCATAACCTTGCACAGCAGGATGAATTTTTGGGGCATTTGTGGGTTTACAAATTCATGAGAAACCATCTTCAAGGGCTCCAGTCCAATGGTTCAAACCGATTATTGAATGCTTGTACCAATCAGAAGACTTCTTTAGAGGGGGAGGCGGGATTTACAGATGTGATGACAGCAGTGAATGCTAGACGTACTGACAGCAAAAACAACAAACATGGCGACCCAGGCAGACACAGGTACTATGGCGAATTTTGAATCAGTTTAAACAAAAACTATGACATTTTCTGTTTTGAAAAAGAGAAAGAATAGTTGTAATGTAAACGTGTCATGAATAGAAATCATCAGATTAAAAATTTGTGATACTACTCTTCAGATATTTTCTCGCAAAGTTATTAAAAATTGGCTCTTGTCTACCATTTGTTTTTATGACATCAATAACACAAATGCAACCTACTGGTAGTTTAAACTGTAAATGCCACAGCAAAGATTCTCCGCATAATAAAGGTCAATGACAATTCATTGACTTTTATCTAAATTATATAAATTACATAACATCTGACCATTGTTCCGATCCATAGGACTTCGATGTTCCGTTTTTGCTTTACAGTGTAGAAACATGTCCTTGTCTCCAGGGCTTTAGCGGCTCCACACTTCCTCACGTCGTATAAAATCCCAACACAACCATGAAGTCTTGTTTACTGCGCCGCTCGATGACATAAGCTCGCGGTGACGTCTCCGGAGAGGTGGGCGCAGAATGAAAACGTATGGCTAACGGTCCGGTGTAATCATTTATTATTGACGGTGACCTAGCATTAGCATTCACGCGGCGCTGTACACACGTTTGCTTCCACACGAGAGGAGCTGGAGGTCGATGACTTTGTATTGCTCAGGTAAAAGCCTCGTTACATTACTGATGAGATGGGAGGCGCATTATGGACATGTGGAGTGGGGACATTTTATAGAAAGCTGTTATCTGTGACATGTTTATTAGCCCGTTAAGCTAATGCTTTTCAATGAGAGTCTTACCTCAGTGCTTGTAACATTTAAGGGTGTGTGACAGTGTGGTGATTCCGTTGCAGAGATTTGCACTTTCTGAATTATTAATTATAGTTGTTATTTATAGTTGGAGAGATAAGATGCAATAAGACTGTCAACCAAAGAGATTTTGGATTAGCTAGACAATACATGGCCCATCTTGTTCCGTTCCGATCAGTAATAGATCAACACCAGTCATTAAAAACTTTCAGATCCAATTAAAAAGCACATCGGCTGAACTTTTATTATCATGGGGTCAAGACCCAATACTAAAACTTTTGATGGTTTTGCGGCAGTACTCAATCCCAGTATTTCTGCATCACTATGTCTGAACAAATGATTAGTTGATTAAAAACAACACAGTCTTCGAAAAAAAAACGTAGATATATAATAAAGACTTTTTTTATGTTAATGTGTTGCGAAAAACTAAAATGTTAAATAGTCATGAATTTTGGTTGAAACCCCTTGATGGCTTTTTCTTTGGGCTTAATATGTAAGTTTAGGCTTCAGGTTACTATAATGGGGTATATTTAATCGTTAAACCCAAAGAAAATGACGCCAAAATTAGTGGTTATTAAACAAAAATTCATGATTGTTTTATATTTTGACTTTTCATCATACGTTTTTGACATTTGTTGTACCATATATCTACGTTTTCTTTGAGGATTGGGCTGATATGGGTTTAAAAATGGAATATTATAAAATATGGGATTAAAAAGTATCTTTTTATCTGTGCTACCCTGGTGGTTGTGTTTCTATGTAGTCTTTTTCCAGTCAAAGATTTGTTGTTGACTTCCTTTATAACATGACCCACTGACCAGATAAAGCTCTTGGAACACTCTACATCTCCGCAATCCCATCCACATTTTTACATTCAGCAACAGAGTTATGCTGTGACCTAGTTAGCATGCCTTTCCCAATTTACTAAACTTGACCAAATTAATTTAATCTAAGCCTAACCTTTACCTTAACCAAATTTTGGAGGTAAATCCCAACCACATTTTGGGAACCACTTGCCTAGGGAATCCTGCTTGTTTCCCCGGAAATGTTAATTTTGCCATAATATTTAAAAAAATTGACTAAAACCAGTTTATAGCCATAAAGAATGTTCCAAAGTACCTTTAAACTTAGTCAGTTGAATGATTCAGGTGTTTTTTTTTATCTCATTAAAGCTTCAAGGTTTTCTCTCTGGAGCAAGCCTGAAAAATGCAAATTGTGACTGTCAAAAAATTGTTACTGGATTGAGATGAGTCTCACAAAGCATGTTAAATTGAAACACTAAAACAACTTGTTTGGGGTCTATTACACAGTGCATATGATGTTTTAATGTCATTGCTAACTGTTCTGAGTCAGTTTAGGTTCTTTTAATGCAAACTGATCAAATGATCAAGTTTCAAGCTAAAATAGTCCGTGTCTTTTCTAGACTCATAATGGATTTGTCCACACAAAACTGTGAGCTCATTACAAAAAAACTGCATCAAACCAATCACACTGCTCCTCTCGACCCTCAGCCCCTCCTTTCACCTTTCCCTCATGCATTTCCATTCGAAACTTTTGTTTGAGATGTGTTTGTGGGAGGAGTTTAGGGAGTTAGCTTCACTGTAAATGTCTCTTGATGTTCATACCAGGACACCATAGCTTCTATAAACTTTTTTTTCTTAATCAAGCAAACTCACTTAGCAGAAAATAAATGAGAAAAGAATTCAAATGACTGAGATACGCCACATGCCGCTGCCTCAAAAATGTCTAAACCATGATGTCGAAATGATGGGATCACATAGTATTCTGTTAAGTGGTCGTTTAAGTAGATTGATTGATGAATTGGCTGTTTCCTCCGTGACCACACAAGCCTCTCTCTCTCTAAGCAGTTTCATTTCCTTCCTCTGATACTTGGCTCCATCTCATCAGACTCAAGCACGGCCCACCTCTGGAGATGGTGGGAGATGATTTTTCACACAGCCGCATGGGGCCAGCTGGAGATCGGCTCTAATCTGATAAAGAACTACTTTATTACAGCTGCTTGATTATGGAACTCAACCGTCGAAAGCTCGCTGCGAAGACTGCTGAAGTTTCCAGAGTAAATTTCTCAAATATTTTGTTTCGAACAGTGTGTAACTTTCTGTTCAAAGGTCACCTGCATGATTCTGTATAAAAAGTGTGTCTTTTACCCAATTTTATCCTCTTCCTCTGCCCCCCTCCTTTCTCTCTCTTTGCCCTTTATAGCCCCTGTCTCCTCTCTCTCTCTTTCTCTCTGTGCATTTTGTTTTTTCTCTTCTCTGTCTCTTTCTGTCTGTCTTTACCCTTTCTCTCACTCTGTCTCTTTAGTTCTCTTTTTCCAGTCCTCTTCCGTCTCCCTACTTCCCCTTCCTCTCGTGCTGTCTCTCTCTCTCTATCTGTTCCCTCCTATCTTTCTTCCCCCTCTCTCTCTCTCTACCTCTCTCCTCCCTCTCTCTCCCCTCCTCTTTTCATCTTACTTCCTCTTCTCTTTTTCTCTCACTCTCTCTCTCTTTTGTTTGCTCTCTCTCCTCTCTCTAACCCTCTTTTCCCTTACCCCCTTCTCTCTATCTTATAGTCTCTCTGTCTTTCTTGATCTCTCTTTCCTCTCCTCCTCATCTCTCCCAGGCCTATTCTTTCTCTCCCTTTTCTCTCTTTCTGCCCCCTCTTTTTCTTTCTTTCTTTCTTTCTTTCTTTCTTTCTTTCTTTCTTTCTTTCTTTCTTTCTTTCTTTCTTTCTTTCTCAGTCTTACTCTCTCTCTCCCTTCTCTCTATCCCTCTCTCCTCCTCGCTCCCTCTCTCTGTGTCTCCCCCTTTTTTTCTCTCTGTCCCCCATCACCTCCTCTTCTCTCTCTCTCTCGCTGGTTTGTGCTGAATTAAAAGCCTGGTTTCCCCATCTTCTCTCCATCTCTGTCTCCCTCCCTCTCTCTCTTTCCTCCTCCTCTTCTCTCTCTCTTTCTCTCTCCCTCCCTCTCCCTCTTTCCTCTTCTCTCTCTCTCTCTCTCTCTCTCTCTCTCTCTCTCTCTGGTTTTTGCTGAAGTCCAGGCCTAGGATTCTGCTGGCTCGTTCTTTTCATGCGCAGGGCCCGGTTCAGACGCTTTGGCTTCTAAGCTATGCAAATGCATTCTGCCAGTGAAACTAAAGCCGCCTTTGTTGGTTCTCCTCGGCCTCCTCCACACAGTCGTCCATCCTGCTTTTGGATCAGGCTCCTCGCGTTTCCCACCGTCACAAACCCATAAACGACTCCATCTCCTCCTCCCGCTGCAGGCTGTGTCCTCTGCTCCTCCTCTTAAAGCTGGTTCTTCCAACAGCTGAGGAAAGTGAGCTTAATCCTAAATTTGCTTAACTTCAATAATGTTCAGGATTATCAGACAATCATGTGGCAAAAACATAAGTACAAGCATGTTTTTGCTGAGAACAGTGACGCAGTATTTCTCAAAGTGGAGCACATTTTGGGGTCACCCATAATGTTACAAAACTATCACTGCCTGTAGTTTTTACAGAAACAAATATATTTATTGGGATGGCATTGTGAAGAAAAATACACAGACCTTGGGATATTTTTGTACTGATAAAGGGTCCCTGGTCTCAAAACGTTTGTGCAACAGGACTTACACCTTGTGTGTGCTGACAGTCGGGTTCAGTTTGGGCCACGTTCAGGACACGTGCTGGTTTCTTTCTTAATGCCTATTACAACTGTGAGAATGCTAATATTTTGCCAGGCACTGCAAAAAGTGAGCATATTTTGTAGAGACATAGATAACATTTCTTGTTTCAAACAGTTTCAAACTGATTTCAAGACATTGCTTTTTATTTCAAGCCAATTTTTTTGCTAGAGAAAGAAAATTGCTCTTATCCCATTGGCAAATTTTTGTTCTTATTTTAAGCTAAATTCACTTGTAACCAGTCAGAAACACCTTGAGACAAGTGAAATATTCTACATTACATAAGCAATTAAATGTTATCTGGTCAAAACGACTCAAATCCAAATTAAAATTCTTAGTCACAGTCCAAGTCACTTTAAGAAAGTCTAGATACTGTAGTTTTTGCAGTGTGAAAGTTGCATCAGCATGCTGCGTGAAAAATAGACTTCTACCGTACACTTTCCACAGACCTGTGCAGCTCTTGCAGCGACCTTAAACTGCTCAGGTTGGTGTCACAGGACGATTGAGTCCCAAACCTCATCCAACCTAGAGTCAGTGTACATCTCTGCAGAAAACATAGTCATGTTTGTTAACAGTGCTTTACGTACGATTTTTGGTGCTTTATCTATGAAACGTTACATAGTCTGGCTTTTAAATTGGAAATCTCCATGGGCAAGTTAGAAGTTCGAATGTGAATCTTTACTATGTATATGTCAAGTTCTGAAATGTGAAATACCAAAACAGAAGTCGTTTGCAAATTGTAGCCATTCAAATCACCATCTTCTATGAATCTAAGTGAACTTTTTCCACAAGTGTATAAAACCCAGGACTGCTCCGCTGCAGTGTAAAGTGGAGCTGGCTCTTTGGGACTTGTCTCTCTCTCCTGGGGGCGGGGCTTCAGACCAGACCAGCTTAATCAAACCTAAGCTCTGCTCCTCTGAGACGGCAGCTGAATTCACTCTGTAGGAACTCCGGGCAAACCTGGAACTGTGGCATTTCAGCTCATTTCCATAAACTCATCTGACTATAGTTCAGGCTTAATTGTTGCTCTGTTCTTGGGAGATTTGCTGGTGTGCTTATCTTATATGATCTATTTTAATCACATATGCTTTAGCTGTTTGACTCTTGGTGTTCTGTGTTCTAGTTTGTGTGGCAGAATGTTTTTTGTATTTGTTACTCTATAGGCAAAACGTGAGCCTATAGTTTTTGCTAATGTTTTAATTTACCACACATTTGCCATTTTAAAAAACATAAGGCAAGGCAAATGTATTTGTACAGCACAATTCATACACAAAGCAACTGAAAGCGCTTTACAAGGCAGGAAAGGATGCATCAAAATTACAAAAAATGTAAATAATCATCAAAAAATAAAGTAAGTCAAGTCAAAAAAGTGCAGACAAAAACTTTTTTCAGTTATATGCACAGAGAAAAAGAAATGTGTTGAGCCTAGATTTAAATATTGTCACAGTCGAAGCCTGTCATATCTTCTGGAAGAAGTTTAGTTCTGACTCTGGTCCATGTTTAGTCCTAACTGGCCCATGTTTAGTCCTGACTCTGGTCCATGTTTAGTCCTAACTGGCCCATGTTTAGTCCTGACTCTGGTCCATGTTTAGTCCTAACTGGCCAATGTTTAGTCCTGACTCGGGTCCATGTTTAGTCCTGACTCGGGTCCATGTTTAGTCCTGACTCTGGTCCACGTTTAGTCCTGACTCTGGTCCACGTTTAGTCCTGACTCTGGTCCACGTTTAGTCCTGACTCTGGTCCACGTTTAGTTCTGACTCTGGCACCAGCAGGAGGCCGGTCCCTGAGGTCCTCGAGCCTGATCTCACAAGAAAGCGTACATTTACCATGACATTACACAATATGTAAATTACGTATGATTAGCACGAGTTCACGGCTGTTTTGCGTAATTATAGTACGCGTCACAGTCCCCATTCATTTCAATGGTGTTTGTTAAGACGTGTTCTTATTTATGAATATTCATGAAATCCTGATTCTAATCTTAACTTGCCCCAAGCCCCAGATCTAATCTTACCCATTTTAGTAACTTTATGCCTAAACTTAACCGTTTCACTTGAAGAAAACGTCCCCACGTGGCTCCAACCAAAACTCGTCCTATTTTGACGCTGTGAAATCTCGTGGCATTTTTATGCTTTTTCATATCGTGCCAAATGCACGGTGTAACATAAGTACTAAAAATAGCTGTGAAGTCGTAGTCAAAATACGCTGTTTTTGTGTCGTGGTAAAAGTACGCCATCTAGTGAGACTGTGTTGGGTCCTCAGAGTCCAAGATGGTAAAAGACCTAAACACAGGACTAATGTGATTGTACTTCCTGGCTCTGGTCAGGACTGGAGCAGCAGTGTTCTGGATGTACTGCAGCTGTTTTACAGCCTGTTTGGATAGGCCGGTGAGCAGGCCGTTACAATAGTCTAACCTACTGGAGACAAATGCATGAATAAGTCATTCGACAGGACTAAACATGGGGAATCAGCGTTTCAGTTTTATGCAGCTCAAATCTGGAACAGTCTTCCTGAAGATGTACGACAGGCCTCTACTGTGACAATGTTTAAATCTAGGCTCAAAGCATTTTTGTTTATCTGTGCAAATGACTGAAAAGTTTTATATAGTGTAGTTTTGTTTTGTATTGTAATTTTGATGCATCTTTTTCTGCTTTGTAAAGCACTTTGAATTGCTTTGTGTACATTTTCCTTGCCTTGTTTTGCAGTACCGATACTTGTCTGACATAGAAGAAAACACTTTTAATGAATACTTTAAGAAAACATGATGAACACCTCTAACTTACTAAACTTTATCATTAAGTCCTTTTGATAAAGTATATACCTATGATTCCTGCTCTCTTAATCCACATCTCATTTTTTTACCCTGGCTATTTACTTTGATGAGATCCCTTCAGAAAAAGTCATTAACCTTATTGGAGTGAGTCTCAGATATGAGCTGTAGCTGGCTGATCATTTCTGCTGTAATAAAGTGCCCTCTTCTTCACCTTTTTGATACGGCCAAACGGAGATGTGGCAGCAGATGAAATCCAGCCAAAAGCTCAGAGTTTTTTTTTTTCTTCTTTTCCTTTCCTTCACGGCGTCCTCCACCTCGAAAATCAGCTCATTTCATTTTGGTGAGCCTGGTTCAAGGGTGAGATAGAGTTGTGCCGCTTTGATGAATGGGCTTTCTCGCAGTACGGCTGTTCACCCCGGAATATTTCCCTCCGTGATTTGTGTTCAGAACTATAAAAAGATGATGATAAAAGCTGGGAGCCTTTGCACAAATCAGCATCATGGCCGCCGGTAATTCTTCTCCTTCCTCCACTCGGCGGATTTGAATCGGTACAGAAACACTATTTACCTTATTCTAGGCCAAATCCCTGTGCAAACCAAAGAGGCTTATTGTAACCTGGCTCCTGCTGCAAGGCTGTGTCCGTGAAACTTCTCCTCAGAGGTGGAATACTTCAGAAAATTTGACTTCTCTTTTCTCTGGCACCATGTTTGAAAGTTTTAGAATAGTCTAACTACATACAAATACAATAATTTTAGTTGTGTAATGATTGACACTGGAACTACTATTGAAATCAGATACTCATTTGAACAAGTATTGATACTGTCTTTTCCTGAGCTGTTTTAGAAGAATTTTCTACATGTGTATGAACTGGTACAAGATCAGTGTTCAGTAAAGTCAATCCATGCGTGATGCTAAAATTGTTAGAGAATTGGCTCTTTCCATAGTGTTGAAATTGAAACCAGAGTGCCTGAAGGAAACCCACTCAGAGTAATAGCCTACACAAACTCTACACAGAAAGGATCCAGGTTGTGTGGGAGTCGAACCTGCAACCTTCTTGCTGTGAGGCGAGAGTGCTTTCCGTTCTGTCTCAAACATTATGAAACACTGTGTATCAACATCGGCTAGAAAATAGAAGGATTATTTGTTTATCAATACAATTGCAACCAAATAGAAAGAGCCGCAACTGATTGACACAAACTCCAACAACACTAGCCAGCGCTGTTGAAAACAAAAGTTATGCTGCTAAATCAACATTTGTGAATTAAATTTGTCCTTGTGATTCATACACAATACATTCAAGTGAATGAAAAAACTGCGAGAAAAACTCAAGCTTCGGGAGCCAGACGTCTGTCATACTGGTTCATACCTGATCCAAACAGCTTCTCTCGTCCCATTTACTTATTATTGGTTATAGAAGTTTCTCCAGCCAACTAGATGGACAGCGTATTTTCCTGCAGCCGACATGCTCAGTAGAGCTGAAAGTGACGTCGACAATAATCCCTCTATTGTTCAGGTAAAGGCACAACGATATCGAACCAATACCAAATCCAGCAAGGTTCCATGAATTGGCACTGATATTCAATCACAGAATCAGTGATTTGAGGTGGAGCTACAGACAAGTTAGACATATCTCCTTTCACAGTTTGTTTATACTTTAAAACTATCAGCACTTTGTCATCCAAACTATATTGCATAAAATATCAGACAGAAATCTGAACACTCACTCAGTCTCCCCACTGCTGGCTTCAGCTCCTGGACCTTGTTTTCACAAAGGGCAAAAGCTGCTGCTAATGATATTACGGCCTTGGGTATTAAGCCTTTCCGTGAAGCATGACCACTGCAGCCTAAGCCCGCTTTGTTTACCGTCAAGGCAACTTTTAACAAAGGCCAATTTGTCTTTTGTTTTTGGAATTCTAATTAAGAACCTCATTTATCATGTAAATCCTTGAAACTAAATTAAAAATCTTAAATGTCAACTTGGAGCTTGAGCCGCTTTGCAGAAGTGTTTCCGTCACAGGCCTGTTTTCTTTCACGAGGTAATTTCCTCCCTTGACACAGTTAAAGACTAAAATAATGCTTTTGCTGTTTGGGACCACGACTGATTTGTTTAGTTTGAAAGCTGCTTTTGAAGATCCTTATTCTTCGATAGCAAATAAAGACGACGCATTGAGTTGTTGTATAGATTGACTTTAGCTCTCAGAGAAAAGGAAAACATGAAGTATCTTGTGTGTGGTCTTGTTGACGAGTGACCGAGGATGGAGTGTGAGACTGACAGTTGGATGGGTGATGTGTCTGCGGTGATGTGGGTCACTGTATCGAGCTGTTCTGCTGCTGCTCGAGTGAAAAAGGAGCTGATTCGTGAGCAAAACTATGGATTTAACAGTCAATCTACTCTCCTACTCTCACCTGTCATAAGCTTTGTGTATCACTGGGGGAATTAACAGTGATGTGATTAGTTAAAGTGTATATGACAGGTTAAGATACACTGTTCAGTAAAATGTTGAGCTTTGTCTGTTCATTTAAGCTAGTTTAACTACACCTATGACTGTATTTAGTAGGGCTGCAGCTAAAGATTATTTTCTTATTGATCGATTGATTGATTTATTTATGTATTTTTTATTTATTTTTTTGATTGATTGACTAATCTCGACTAATAATCTGTTAGTAAAATGATTACATTGTAAGACGTAATATGATAGAATATGTTGTTTTTATCAGTTAAATTGAATATAAAATATATTTTTATTTAGGAACATTGCTACTTTTGTTGTTAAGTCAGACTTTTTATAATGTACTGGCCCACAAATCTAATTTATTTGAATATTGAACACAAATAAGACACAAAATGTAAATTACTTGCATCGGTATCCTAAGATTTATGTTACTAAAATTTGGATTAATAAAGTATAAGACTGTTTTAGGTCAGGGACATCCAAGCTGCGGCTCGGGGGCTAACTGCGGCCCTTACACGATATTTTGTTGGTTCTCAGACTCTCTGCTAAATGGACTCAGATTACAAAATGTATTTATTTTGACAGTTCATTTGAACATTATAATTTACATAACAACCACTTTGATGTTACACAAACCTAAAACGTATGTTGTTTACAGTGTGGTTCATCAAAACTAAGTCAAATGCCTTATTTTTCTTTTTTTTTTTTTTAAGAATCCTTTAATTTCTAAAAAAATTATATGGCCTTCTGCTCCATATATTTCTCAGAAAGCGGCCCTCAATGAAAAAAGTTTGGACATCTCTGTTTTAGGTTTTATGACAGGGTTTCAAACAGACAGTACAACCGACTGTAGCACCATCTTCACATATACAGCTCCTGTCTGTCGATGTGTTTAATGGATCTGTGTGAATCTGACAAGTGCATGTACAGTCCATGTCACTGTACACAAGGGCTTCCACGGAGATGTGACGAGTGCGTGTACAGTTCACGGCACCACGCTCAGACAATCTGGGTTGATGAGCACTTGTGCGCACAAACGGAATGTGCAGTAGTTGCTGTGCTAATACATAAAGGTGCTTAAATGACAGCAGACTATTGCTTTATACATAGGTCGCATAGGTCAAAGTAGCTTTTCATTCTTGTTTCACTTTCTATTCAGCCACAGTTCAAACTAGTTCTCCTAGGCTGAAACTTTCTCTTGTTTGTTTAAGACTGGATTTCTCACGTTTGATGTGCTTTGGATAAATACTGTGCAGGCATGGCTAAAAATTGGTGTGTCAACGCATTTTACTGGGAAATGTGGTAATTCCAAAACATCACTGTAAAACCACTTCTGCATTTTTTAATAGAATGTCACATTTTGATGACATAGACAGAGAGATTCAGCTCTGCTTTGTTTGTTTTGTTTGTCTGTTTTGCACCAAAATTGTAAAACTTGACAAATATGCACTGCTGTCACATGAAAGTCAGTAAGAATTAGAAACCTGTCATATAGACTTTAATAAAAGAGTCTGTGATAGGATCAGGAAACATCATTTTCTAGATTGGAAACATGTCTGCAGACCGAGCTGAAGTCCATTGATTTTGCCGTTAGCCGTCTGAGTTTAATCAGAAGAAAACATTTTCCTGCATACTGCTTTATGTGGATTAACAGAAGAGTTCAGCCCATTCACTTAAACGCCATTACGACTAAATGAGCTTTTTAGAGTCAAATCCAAGTAACCTTAAGACATTATAGACGGATTATGGTAAACATTAATGAGATGTTAGACAGCCCACTGTATCCATTAGCCGAGGATGAGTCATGCCTTTCACCCTGCGATTGTGCACAGCTGTAAAGTGCTGCAGATTTTGGCTAATAAAGCGCAGGATTAGCCCCCGAGGCAGCTCCTTTACACAGATTCGAGTGCGTTTCCGCTATCTCCAGTTATCATTTTCCTGATTGGCATCACTTCAAAATCATAGGGAATTATACATGCTAGCTAGCTTCAAAGTGACGCAAATGATGAAAGGAACTCATTGAATATAGATGCTTCTTCCTGTCTTGTCTTGCACATTTCAGTCAAGCGAATTGTCTTTGCTAAGTCGAACTGGCAGGATCGGCGATTGCACACGTATTGTACAAATCTCTGACTGCCCCCCCATCGGTACATCACAAGTGAAACAGATGCACAAGACGCACGGTTGCACCAAGTTGCGTTGGAGAATTTGATGTCATAATATCAGATGGAGAGGCCTTTGTAACGCTATGAGAGAGGGTTCTTTTGGATGTAATTCCTTAACTTACAATCCAGACATGTTCAAGTTGATTTATTTTTTTCTAGGGATTGTCTTTGCAAATGCTGAAAGACTTTTTGTCTATATTTTGTCTGTACTAAGTTTGTCATGTTATGTTGGAACCATACGATCTGAGAAATAGTTTTAACAGAGTCATACTTAACCCGCCTACATGCTTTGTGACTCAGATCACACCTCCCTGAAGTCGTGAAGAGACAGATACTATCAGAAGTCTATGTCCTCGTGATAATGATGTTGATATGTTCTATGATGCACTGTTTAAGTTTCCAAAAGTCAACTACACAATTCCGTAGAAATAGAAAGTTAAAACTTTGGAACATTGTTAAATGTGATGATTGCGTGTTTTGCCATAATGTGAATCAAAAAAAACAAAAAAACAATATAACATGTTTTTCATGGAAGCCAGCAGGCAAAATAATATGATAAGTTAAGAGATAAGATACAATAAGATAAGATATGCTTTGTTTGTTTTGCAATGGGAACATTCCAGTGTTGCAACACACAGTTTAATAGTTTATTTTGTGGCAAAGCCTACTCATAGTAAAAACTTGGGATGCACCAATGCATCTTTTTCTGTTCCGATGCTGATTTCTATACTCTGGCTGTAAGTACATCTGCCTATACCCACAACTGATCCCAGTGTAGACTAAAACATACAAAATTGGTCATATAGTGTTATGTAACTGGGATTTCTTTTGCACTAGGCAACTTAATTTGAACAAAATGTCAAACATTGTGACAGGTTCTGGATCAACATCAGCCTGTACATTGGTGATTCTGTTTAGTCAAAGGCAGAAGCAGAATCAGCTGAATCGAAATCATGCAGCTGATACCCTATTCAGCAAAACTTCATGGATGTGCACTGATATCCAATCATTGGATCAAATCGGTGCATCTCTATTAAAGACACATATTTATTATTGATCTATTATATTAAACATTTAAATGACAAAAAAATGAAATAATATGTTCTTCTTGAAGTTCATTTTGGTCATCAAGTTACACAGTGCATCAATAGTCCGGAGGTACCTGATTTTTTTAACTATTTATGTAGATTAGAAAACTTTTCCACCAAAACAAATATTGTACTGAATCAGACACTATTCTAGGGATGGAAAAGAGTTTGAACTTTGAAACTTTGTTGTCTGAAGAAGCAAGACCTGTCTGAATGTGCACAACTAATGGGTAGACCTCTACATATCACTGTTTACTGGTCAAATGTTCATGAAAATAGTTCTAAGCACCAACAACTGTGGCTTTGTTTTAAATGTAATTTGTGTTTATTTTGTCTTTTAAAGTAAAAAAAAAAGAAAAAAAAAAAAGTACTATCAAAAATAAAGGCTGCAAAATTGAAAACTTGTGCCTAAGGTGAATGATCCCATCCCTAGATATACTAAATCTAATAATAACGTTTTTTTTTTTTTCATAGTTTGCCAAAAGCAGAGTTTTGATTGGCTGCTTTTAGGTGGTCTATTCCAAATTTCCTGGATGTTCTTAAGACATAATGCCAGCCAACAAAGATGCATGGTGGACTGGTTGAAATACTTCTTGTTTTGAAGCATAAAAGTTAGGCACATGTAACCTGGTCCCATTCCTAGTCTCCTCTAATGTCCAGTTTGACGGTGTCTAAAACCCAAACTTCCTGACCCTGTGTCCTTGCTGAGCTGAGCTGTGGAGCTGAGCTGGCCCGGGAGAGGTCTGGTGTACTCTGGCACCCACAGGAGAGCAGTGCCACCCTCCCTGTGCCACTGCGCCCGCCCACACAGCCTCTGAGCGCTGCTGCTGTCAAGTGATGTCTGTCGCCATGGAGACCGGGTATGAGCCTGCCATCACACGTCCTCGGACTTACACTGCTCTCTCACTCCTCTTTTCTTTTCTAACACTAACGCTCTCTCTCTCTCTCTCTCTCTCTCTCTCACTTACAGTTTCTCTCTCTTTCACCTTTGCCTCTCCCTCCTCTTCTTCTTTATAGAACTCATGCAGCCTTTTGCTAAATATTGGGTTTGTATTTTAAAGAAAAACTCAAGTTGACAGTAAAAAACAGATACAACAAAACTTCTTAAATAACACAGACTTCCAGATCAAAGTCATCAATAACTGCTGCTTTTTAATACAAGCTCATGATATTTAAAGCATCTTAAAGTAGCAAAAAGCATGAGCCAATGAGCTTTTGACGTTTTACTACTACAATCTAGGNGCCGATACCGATCACATTGTTTTGTAGCTGCTTTAATATACTGTATATTTATATTACTATGACCAGATCAATTTACATTTATTATAGCAAATTACAAACATTTGTTGTCATTTTTTTTAAACAACAATCAATCTTTTGCATTATCCAACCAACCCTACACTATACTTATTATTCAAAATGTCTACACTTATTATTCAAATAAATAATTAAACTGCTTCTGATCACTGTGTGTCGCTCTAGCTCCGCCCCCTTTCTCCCACTCACCACTACAGCTGCTGCTGCGCTGACACAGAGAAACAAGAGAAGTGTCTGTTTCTTTGGCCAGAGTCATACATGAAATAAACCTTGATGCCATTTTGCGGACACTATTTAACAACGTTTAATTGTGCAAAACTCTCCGCTGGACTGCGGTGTTCGCGAACACCGCAGTAGGACTAGATTTTTCCGCGATCAACTTTTAAAGTGTTTAGAACTAATTATCTTTGCCAATATTGATCCTATCACTACGAAATAAAAACTGGGACAGAGTTTAGACTTTTCTCTGTCAGAATATGTCCGCTACAAGTCTGTGTGTGGACGATACCTTTTTGCTACGGCTGCTTAAAGATACATAACATAAAAGGAGAGCTCGTGCGTCCTGTGGCTGCAGTAGGAAACCATTTGGCACAGTCTGAGCGCGCGTCACTTCATTCATTCTTTAGATGGCCAAAACATTTATTTTGCTTCATTTCAGACTATAGCGGGGTGAGCTCGCAGCTCTGTGCATGTTTAACAGAATGTGCTCTAGCTGTTACATGACATGGTTTCACTAATCTATGAGCAGAAGAGTGAAGCCGGGACGACATGGAGCAATGGAAGCAGCGTAAAAAACAAACCAAGAGCGCGCATTAAAAACAAGTTTTTATCAGAAGCTTGTTGTGTGAAGTGTGATCGGTGCGTCTGATCGGTCCATTTTGCCGATCGCCGATCACGTGATTTGTGCCGTTATCGGCCCGATCATGATCGGTGGGCCGATCGATCAGAGCACCTCTAGAGACATTAGGTTGCTTCTAGCTAGCTGACTGGCTAGCAAACGTTTAACTAAAGCCTTCTTTAGTGTGGTGGCGTGGCCAGAGTACGTATTTTTGTACGAGATTTTTTCTCATTTCTAGGGATGGGTATCGAGAGCCGGTTCTACTTGGGAACCGGTTCTATTTTTAGCAATCCACTGGATTCGTTAGTCTCCTCTCTTATCGATTCTTCTTATCGATGCTGCTTTGTGCCGCTGTGCCTTTAAATACTGCGTAAACTTCAACCTTACGCTGGGCTGTTACATTCGGTTTCATTACAAGTACAAGTTTTAGCTTTGACAAAGCCTAAGTCTCTCACTAATTCACGTGGATGCAGCGCGTTTACGCACAGCGCGCACAGGAAAAGAGAGAAGAAATGGAGACAATATGTACATGTGGCGCACATGCGGCTCACACACCAGCGCCGTGACAGCGGAGGTAAGCTTTCTCCGTTAATATGAATGTTTGATAGGCGCGTGCATCTACCGTCAGCTGGGGGGTATAAACTCTTTCTTTCCGCGCTCCTAATGCACACTTTGTGTGCGTTTTCTTCTCTTACTTTCTCTCCTCCGTCTCCTTAGACGAGTCCCACAACTGTCAGCAGTGTCAGCCCCGAAGTAAATTGTGTCCGCGCCTCGGAGCGCACGAGTTATCCGTCTCTAAGCGAGCTGTGTCCCCTTTGTAGTGTATACGGACCAGTCCGTTGTGCTGTGCCGTGCCTGCGTCCTGACCAGGCGCACACAACAGCCGGTCCGGGAGACACGTGCGTTCGACTGAAGCGCGCTGTTCCGCCTTCTCCAAGCGCAGACCGTCACCTGGAGCGGACTTTCTGGATCAAAAAAGCTAACAGTAGCACAGTTTGTGGTGTACGGAGAAAGGCCTGGTGAAAGGGAAAGGTAGGGAAAGTGTGATGTGTGTAGAACCAGGACTTCACGTGGCCAAAGTTACACCCTTTCATAGCATTATTAGTGTTATCAATATCAAAATAGTTTAATGCCTCTAGCTCTGAAATATTATTTCTGCTCTTCATTTAGTCTATATTTAATTAGTAATCATCATAATAGTCCACATCATTGTCTAAATGTATTGAAATTAGTTAAAATACATTTTTTAAATCTAGATACATAAAACACATAATTTTAAGAATCGATAAGAGAATTGATAAGGAATCAGATCGATAAGAGGAATCGATAATGCATCGATATCGATAAATCTTATCGATACCCATCCCTACTCATTTCTCTCCTTATGTCTGTGCATCACTGTGACTCTGTTACAACTGTTTGTCAGGAGCATCATGGTGAGGTTCCACTTGCTGCACGAGCAGGACCTTTACAAACAGAAGCATCTGGTGCATTTGCCTTGTTTATCATTGTTGCTTCACTTTTACAATCATGCACATGAAAAAAAAAAAAAAAACTACTGCGCACGCATTGTTCTCCGCTCACTGCTGTGCTAGCCAAGTCTATGTCGTCTCTTCTTCCTGCGACATTTGCGACTGTAAGTCAAATAATCGTTGTAAATGTCCTCATGTCTGTGGCTTGTTCTTTTTTATTTGCATGTCTAAAATCACGGAAGATCTTAAACTCCTCTAGTGTGCAGTCAGCTTTAGGGTATGCATGTTAGATCTCTGCACCTTTGTGATTATTCATTTTACAAAACTGTTCACGTTTGTCTTCCTTGTTTGTCTTATGAAATCAGCACATTCTAGAACTTCAACAGAACTGATCAGCTGCAAGAGCTCATTTAGCGACAGAACTGTAAGTAGAATATGTTTCAGCTCCACAGAGCCTGTAGTTGTGCTGCCTGTGAACCATGCGCAGTAGTGTGTGTGTTTTTTTTTTTCTAAACTAGCATATGAAGTCCAGAGTTGCTCAAATGGAGCAGAGCGAGCCTAAATTAAAGATTAAAAAGCTTTTCCTATTAAAACTGAAAGTTTCTGAACTGGGAAAAGGGTCATGATCTAAAAACAGACTCAAATAGCCACAAAATTCACCTTTTTTGAAAGCTTAAAAGCATATTTGAGTATTTAGGAAATCTCATCATGTTTGCTCATATTATTCAGATCCTATGTGCTTATGTCAGCGCAGTAGTCATCGTCTCTACATGTGCTCCTGTTATTATAAAGAATGCTTTGGTCCAGATCAAGTATGACTCTGCATGTACAAGCGAGTGTTTGTAGAGATTTTCTCTTCATTCCACTCTCGCTTGTCCATCTGTGAGCACGGACAATGGCTGAAAGATTTAAACCACACAGTTGAATAGGTTAAGGTGAGGTTAAAGTCTTTTGGAATTCCCATTTAAAATAAATAAGTGAAGAGAACATATTCTACTTTGTTAATGTAAAAGGATACTTTTTTTTTTGAGTTGTCTTAAGTCCCAGAGCTCTAAATCATCGAAATAGTGATTCAAGTCCTGCTCGATTCTAAGTCACGACTTGCAGGTCTTCATCTATGGAAGCAAAGATAATTTAGCTCATGTTCAATGTGTTCTACTAAAAACTGTAGTCTTAAGCCTTCTGCACACTACTAGAGTTTTGGCCCAATTTTAAGCCTATTGTGCCCTCTATGAGTTCAAAGAGTATGACTTTCGAAATGTTTTGTCATTTCTCTCCTTATGTCTGTGCAAAACTGTGACTCTATTACGACTGTTTGTCAGGAGCATCATGGTGAGGTTCACCTGCTGCACTAGTGTCAGGACCTTACAACAGAAGCATCTGGTTTATCTGCCTCATGACGATGCCTCTTAAAACCCCTTCTAATTCCATTCTCCCTTCGAAGGGCCGTCCCACTTTTTCTTAAAAAATTCCTTCATGTAAAAATTCCTAAAACTCACAAATATGCCAATTCTAGAGTCATTTAGGTCTCAGCTGTCAACACCAGCTTTACCAAAAAAAATGTAGGCGGAAATTAGATTCTGTTTTTTCTTTGTTTTGTTTGGAGAACAGTCTCACTTCTGATCAGAGCCTGTTTGTCGTCAGAAGCTAAAACTACAGGGATTTTGGGTTGAATTTTACCCATTTTAGTCAGACGTGTGAGGTAAAATAGGCTGTTAAAATGTAAACTAAAGAAGAAACATTACCTCATCATCTGTTACTAAATGTAACGCTTTATGCAAGTAGTCAAAGTGTAGAATAAAGGTAAAGATTTTTGCCAAATATCCTTCCAAACCTTGCAAAAGTCTTGGCCTGACACACAGTTCTTGCTACTTTGGTAAAGACTTTCTGTAAAGCCCCTGTAGTTATGAGCAGCATCACTTTCACCCCTCGACTTTTTTTTATTTATAACAGAGATCAATTTCAACTTGCAGTTAGAAAACACACAAAAAAGTCAATGGGTCTACACACTGTTTCTCCTTCAGCGCTTCTCTCTCTGACACTTCCCTGTCTGCCGGCCTTTATTAGATACTCTATAGTTTAAAGGCCTTTTCTTCCGCTGTGGCATACATCAGTCAAATCTATACAACTGCAATAGATCGGACCCAGCTGTAATGTGTTTTTTCTTAACCGTGAATTATAGCGAGAAGCAACTCAAGGCCCTTAATGTCTCCCTCCAGAGTGCGCGTCGGGGCTGCTGGGTAATTGGGAATGGTTGTCTCCATCTGAGCGCGTGTCCCGTCTCTTGTGCGCTTGTTTTGGAATCGTTTCTGCTCTGTTTGTCTGCTCCGTGTCCTCTGGAGCGTCCTCGTCCCTACAGTTGTGTTTATGATACTCATAACAAAGCAATAACAATGAACTCGTGGGAGAACGTAACTACAGTATGAAAGAACACAAAATACATAATATTTTGCTTTGGTGTATGTATGTATTGCATCGTTTAAAGAAAGAAATATACAGGTTTGTAAGGAGGCAATATGCTCAGACTAGGACTGCAACTAATGATCATTTTGGTAACCAATTAGTTGGGCGATTTTTCTTTTGAATACTCAATTAGTTGTTAAGAACGAACAAAAAAAACTTGAATACACAAGTTATACAAGTTTGAGCTGAAACAACGTCACTTGCGAATGTTCTGAAAACACTAACACTAAAATTACGCAGCGTGCATGTCATTGCTATTCAGATTTTTCTACGCTCAGGGGATGTTTTGAAGCTGACCTAACAGCATCAATTAATCGATTAATAAGTTAGTAATATGAATTGATAAAATACGACTGAAGAGTTTAAGATCTTATGCAATATTTAGACTTCAGTCAAAACAAAGAACAGATCACAGACATAACAAAATGTACAACAATTTTCTGTCCCATGCATAGTCGCGTCATGTTGCAGGAAGAACAGAGAACAGAGAACATCATCTGCAAACATTTATTTGCAGATGATGACATGTTTCCTCTTTATTTGACATTTAAAGAGGTGCCGTCATAAGGCAGATGCACTAGAGGTTGTAAAGTTCCTCGCGATCGTGCAGCAGGTGAACCTCATCATGACGCGCTCTGGCAAGAAGTCATAACAGAGTCGCAGTGACGCACAGACATAAGAGCCCGATCTCACAAGAAAAGTACATTTACCACAACAATACAGGACATGTAAATTACGTATGATTAGCACGAGTTCACGGCTGTTTTGTATAATTATGGTACGCGTCACAGTCCCCATTCATTTCAATGGTGGTTGTTAAGACGTGTTCTTATTTATGAATATTCATGAAATCCTGATTCTAATCTTAACTTGCCCCAAGCCCAGATCTAATCTTACCCATTTTAGTAACTTTATGCCTAAACTTAACCGTTTCACTTGAAGAAAACGTCCCCACGTGGCTCCAACCAAAACTCGTCCTATTTTGACGCTGTGAAATCTCGTGGCATTTTTATGCTTTTTCATATCGTGCCAAATGCACGGTGTAACATAAGTACTAAAAATAGCTGTGAAGTCGTAGTCAAAATACGCTGTTTTTGTGTCGTGGTAAAAGTACGCCATCTAGTGAGACTGTGTTGGGTCCTCAGAGTCCAAGATGGTAAAAGACCTAAACACAGGACTAATGTGATTGTACTTCCTGGCTCTGGTCAGGACTGGAGCAGCAGTGTTCTGGATGTACTGCAGCTGTTTTACAGCCTGTTTGGATAGGCCGGTGAGCAGGCCGTTACAATAGTCTAACCTACTGGAGACAAATGCATGAATAAGTCATTCGACAGGACTAAACATGGGGAATCAGCGTTTCAGTTTTATGCAGCTCAAATCTGGAACAGTCTTCCTGAAGATGTACGACAGGCCTCTACTGTGACAATGTTTAAATCTAGGCTCAAAGCATTTTTGTTTATCTGTGCAAATGACTGAAAAGTTTTATATAGTGTAGTTTTGTTTTGTATTGTAATTTTGATGCATCTTTTTCTGCTTTGTAAAGCACTTTGAATTGCTTTGTGTACATTTTCCTTGCCTTGTTTTGCAGTACCGATACTTGTCTGACATAGAAGAAAACACTTTTAATGAATACTTTAAGAAAACATGATGAACACCTCTAACTTACTAAACTTTATCATTAAGTCCTTTTGATAAAGTATATACCTATGATTCCTGCTCTCTTAATCCACATCTCATTTTTTTACCCTGGCTATTTACTTTGATGAGATCCCTTCAGAAAAAGTCATTAACCTTATTGGAGTGAGTCTCAGATATGAGCTGTAGCTGGCTGATCATTTCTGCTGTAATAAAGTGCCCTCTTCTTCACCTTTTTGATACGGCCAAACGGAGATGTGGCAGCAGATGAAATCCAGCCAAAAGCTCAGAGTTTTTTTTTTTCTTCTTTTCCTTTCCTTCACGGCGTCCTCCACCTCGAAAATCAGCTCATTTCATTTTGGTGAGCCTGGTTCAAGGGTGAGATAGAGTTGTGCCGCTTTGATGAATGGGCTTTCTCGCAGTACGGCTGTTCACCCCGGAATATTTCCCTCCGTGATTTGTGTTCAGAACTATAAAAAGATGATGATAAAAGCTGGGAGCCTTTGCACAAATCAGCATCATGGCCGCCGGTAATTCTTCTCCTTCCTCCACTCGGCGGGATTTGAATCGGTACAGAAACACTATTTACCTTATTCTAGGCCAAATCCCTGTGCAAACCAAAGAGGCTTATTGTAACCTGGCTCCTGCTGCAAGGCTGTGTCCGTGAAACTTCTCCTCAGAGGTGGAATACTTCAGAAATTTGACTTCTCTTTTCTCTGGCACCATGTTTTGAAAGTTTTAGAATAGTCTAACTACATACAAATACAATAATTTTAGTTGTGTAATGATTGACACTGGAAACTACTATTGAAATCAGATACTCATTTGAACAAGTATTGATACTGTCTTTTTCCTGAGCTGTTTTAGAAGAATTTTCTACATGTGTATGAACTGGTACAAGATCAGTGTTCAGTAAAGTCAATCCATGCGTGATGCTAAAATTGTTAGAGAATTGGCTCTTTCCATAGTGTTGAAATTGAAACCAGAGTGCCTGAAGGAAACCCACTCAGAGTAATAGCCTACACAAACTCTACACAGAAAGGATCCAGGTTGTGTGGGAGTCGAACCTGCAACCTTCTTGCTGTGAGGCGAGAGTGCTTTCCGTTCTGTCTCAAACATTATGAAACACTGTGTATCAACATCGGCTAGAAAATAGAAGGATTATTTGTTTATCAATACAATTGCAACCAAATAGAAAGAGCCGCAACTGATTGACACAAACTCCAACAACACTAGCCAGCGCTGTTTGAAAACAAAAGTTATGCTGCTAAATCAACATTTGTGAATTAAATTTGTCCTTGTGATTCATACACAATACATTCAAGTGAATGAAAAAACTGCGAGAAAAACTCAAGCTTCGGGAGCCAGACGTCTGTCATACTGGTTCATACCTGATCCAAACAGCTTCTCTCGTCCCATTTACTTATTATTGGTTATAGAAGTTTCTCCAGCCAACTAGATGGACAGCGTATTTTCCTGCAGCCGACATGCTCAGTAGAGCTGAAAGTGACGTCGACAATAATCCCTCTATTGTTCAGGTAAAGGCACAACGATATCGAACCAATACCAAATCCAGCAAGGTTCCATGAATTGGCACTGATATTCAATCACAGAATCAGTGATTTGAGGTGGAGCTACCAGACAAGTTAGACATATCTCCTTTCACAGTTTGTTTATACTTTAAAACTATCAGCACTTTGTCATCCAAACTATATTGCATAAAAATATCAGACAGAAATCTGAACACTCACTCAGTCTCCCCACTGCTGGCTTCAGCTCCTGGACCTTGTTTTCACAAAGGGCAAAAGCTGCTGCTAATGATATTACGGCCTTGGGTATTAAGCCTTTCCGTGAAGCATGACCACTGCAGCCTAAGCCCGCTTTGGTTTACCGTCAAGGCAACTTTTAACAAAGGCCAATTTGTCTTTTGTTTTTGGAATTCTAATTAAGACCTCATTTATCATGTAAATCCTTGAAACTAAATTAAAAATCTTAAATGTCAACTTGGAGCTTGAGCCGCTTTGCAGAAGTGTTTCCGTCACAGGCCTGTTTTCTTTCACGAGGTAATTTCCTCCCTTGACACAGTTAAAGACTAAAATAATGCTTTTGCTGTTTGGGACCACGACTGATTTGTTTAGTTTGAAAGCTGCTTTTGAAGATCCTTATTCTTCGATAGCAAATAAAGACGACGCATTGAGTTGTTGTATAGATTGACTTTAGCTCTCAGAGAAAAGGAAAACATGAAGTATCTGTGTGTGGTCTTGTTGACGAGTGACCGAGGATGGAGTGTGAGACTGACAGTTTGGATGGGTGATGTGTCTGCGGTGATGTGGGTCACTGTATCGAGCTGTTCTGCTGCTGCTCGAGTGAAAAGGAGCTGATTCGTGAGCAAAACTATGGATTTAACAGTCAATCTACTCTCCTACTCTCACCTGTCATAAGCTTTGTGTATCACTGGGGGAATTAACAGTGATGTGATTAGTTAAAGTGTATATGACAGGTTAAGATACACTGTTCAGTAAAATGTTGAGCTTTGTCTGTTCATTTAAGCTAGTTTAACTACACCTATGACTGTATTTAGTAGGGCTGCAGCTAAAGATTATTTTCTTATTGATCGATTGATTGATTTATTTATGTATTTTTTATTTATTTTTTTGATTGATTGACTAATCTCGACTAATAATCTGTTAGTAAAATGATTACATTGTAAGACGTAATATGATAGAATATGTTGTTTTATCAGTTAAATTGAATATAAAATATATTTTTATTTAGGAACATTGCTACTTTTGTTGTTAAGTCAGACTTTTTATAATGTACTGGCCCACAAATCTAATTTATTTGAATATTGAACACAAATAAGACACAAAATGTAAATTACTTGCATCGGTAATCCTAAGATTTATGTTACTAAAATTTGGATTAATAAAGTATAAGACTGTTTTAGGTCAGGGACATCCAAGCTGCGGCTCGGGGGCTAACTGCGGCCCTTACACGATATTTGTTGGTTCTCAGACTCTCTGCTAAATGGACTCAGATTACAAAAATGTATTTATTTTGACAGTTCATTTGAACATTATAATTTACATAACAACCACTTTGATGTTACACAAACCTAAAACGTATGTTGTTTACAGTGTGGTTCATCAAAACTAAGTCAAATGCCTTATTTTTCTTTTTTTTTTTTTTTAAGAATCCTTTAATTTCTAAAAAAATTATATGGCCTTCTGCTCATATATTTCTCAGAAAGCGGCCCTCAATGAAAAAAGTTTGGACATCTCTGTTTTAGGTTTTATGACAGGGTTTCAAACAGACAGTACAACCGACTGTAGCACCATCTTCACATATACAGCTCTGTCTGTCGATGTGTTTAATGGATCTGTGTGAATCTGACAAGTGCATGTACAGTCCATGTCACTGTACACAAGGGCTTCCACGGAGATGTGACGAGTGCGTGTACAGTTCACGGCACCACGCTCAGACAATCTGGGTTGATGAGCACTTGTGCGCACAAACGGAATGTGCAGTAGTTGCTGTGCTAATACATAAAGGTGCTTAAATGACAGCAGACTATTGCTTTATACATAGGTCGCATAGGTCAAAGTAGCTTTTCATTCTTGTTTCACTTTCTATTCAGCCACAGTTCAAACTAGTTCTCCTAGGCTGAAAACTTTCTCTTGTTTGTTTAAGACTGGATTTCTCACGTTTGATGTGCTTTGGATAAATACTGTGCAGGCATGGCTAAAAATTGGTGTGTCAACGCATTTTACTGGGAAATGTGGTAATTCCAAAACATCACTGTAAAACCACTTCTGCATTTTTAATAGAATGTCACATTTTGATGACATAGACAGAGAGATTCAGCTCTGCTTTGTTTGTTTTGTTTGTCTGTTTTGCACCAAAATTGTAAAACTTGACAAATATGCACTGCTGTCACATGAAAGTCAGTAAGAATTAGAAACCTGTCATATAGACTTTAATAAAAGAGTCTGTGATAGGATCAGGAACATCATTTTCTAGATTGGAAACATGTCTGCAGACCGAGCTGAAGTCCATTGATTTTGCCGTTAGCCGTCTGAGTTTAATCAGAAGAAAACATTTTCCTGCATACTGCTTTATGTGGATTAACAGAAGAGTTCAGCCCATTCACTTAAACGCCATTACGACTAAATGAGCTTTTTAGAGTCAAATCCAAGTAACCTTAAGACATTATAGACGATTATGGTAAACATTAATGAGATGTTAGACAGCCCACTGTATCCATTAGCCGAGGATGAGTCATGCCTTTCACCCTGCGATTGTGCACAGCTGTAAAGTGCTGCAGATTTTGGCTAATAAAGCGCAGGATTAGCCCCCGAGGCAGCTCCTTTACACAGATTCGAGTGCGTTTCCGCTATCTCCAGTTATCATTTTCCTGATTGGCATCACTTCAAAATCATAGGGAATTATACATGCTAGCTAGCTTCAAAGTGACGCAAATGATGAAAGGAACTCATTGAATATAGATGCTTCTTCCTGTCTTGTCTTGCACATTTCAGTCAAGCGAATTGTCTTTGCTAAGTCGAACTGGCAGGATCGGCGATTGCACACGTATTGTACAAATCTCTGACTGCCCCCCCCATCGGTACATCACAAGTGAAACAGATGCACAAGACGCACGGTTGCACCAAGTTGCGTTGGAGAATTTGATGTCATAATATCAGATGGAGAGGCCTTTGTAACGCTATGAGAGAGGGTTCTTTTGGATGTAATTCCTTAACTTACAATCCAGACATGTTCAAGTTGATTTATTTTTTCTAGGGATTGTCTTTGCAAATGCTGAAAGACTTTTTGTCTATATTTTGTCTGTACTAAAGTTTGTCATGTTATGTTGGAACCATACGATCTGAGAAATAGTTTTAACAGAGTCATACTTAACCCGCCTACATGCTTTGTGACTCAGATCACACCTCCCTGAAGTCGTGAAGAGACAGATACTATCAGAAGTCTATGTCCTCGTGATAATGATGTTGATATGTTCTATGATGCACTGTTTAAGTTTCCAAAAGTCAACTACACAATTCCGTAGAAATAGAAAGTTAAAACTTTGGAACATTGTTAAATGTGATGATTGCGTGTTTTGCCATAATGTGAATCAAAAAAAAACAAAAAACAATATAACATGTTTTTCATGGAAGCCAGCAGGCAAAATAATATGATAAGTTAAGAGATAAGATACATAAGATAAGATATGCTTTGTTTGTTTTGCAATGGGAACATTCCAGTGTTGCAACACACAGTTTAATAGTTTATTTTGTGGCAAAGCCTACTCATAGTAAAAACTTGGGATGCACCAATGCATCTTTTTCTGTTCCGATGCTGATTTCTATACTCTGGCTGTAAGTACATCTGCCTATACCCACAACTGATCCCAGTGTAGACTAAAACATACAAAATTGGTCATATAGTGTTATGTAACTGGGATTTCTTTTGCACTAGGCAACTTAATTTGAACAAAATGTCAAACATTGTGACAGGTTCTGGATCAACATCAGCCTGTACATTGGTGATTCTGTTTAGTCAAAGGCAGAAGCAGAATCAGCTGAATCGAAATCATGCAGCTGATACCCTATTCAGCAAAACTTCATGGATGTGCACTGATATCCAATCATTGGATCAAATCGGTGCATCTCTATTAAAGACACATATTTATTATTGATCTATTATATTAAAACATTTAAATGACAAAAAAATGAAATAATATGTTCTTCTTGAAGTTCATTTTGGTCATCAAGTTACACAGTGCATCAATAGTCCGGAGGTACCTGATTTTTTAACTATTTATGTAGATTAGAAAACTTTTCCACCAAAACAAATATTGTACTGAATCAGACACTATTCTAGGGATGGAAAAGAGTTTGAACTTTGAAACTTTGTTGTCTGAAGAAGCAAGACCTGTCTGAATGTGCACAACTAATGGGTAGACCTCTACATATCACTGTTTACTGGTCAAATGTTCATGAAAATAGTTCTAAGCACCAACAACTGTGGCTTTGTTTTAAATGTAATTTGTGTTTATTTTGTCTTTTAAAGTAAAAAAAAAAGAAAAAAAAAAAGTACTATCAAAAATAAAGGCTGCAAAATTGAAAACTTGTGCCTAAGGTGAATGATCCCATCCCTAGATATACTAAATCTAATAATAACGTTTTTTTTTTTTTCATAGTTTGCCAAAAGCAGAGTTTTGATTGGCTGCTTTTAGGTGGTCTATTCCAAATTTCCTGGATGTTCTTAAGACATAATGCCAGCCAACAAAGATGCATGGTGGACTGGTTGAAATACTTCTTGTTTTGAAGCATAAAAGTTAGGCACATGTAACCTGGTCCCATTCCTAGTCTCCTCTAATGTCCAGTTTGACGGTGTCTAAAACCCAAACTTCCTGACCCTGTGTCCTTGCTGAGCTGAGCTGTGGAGCTGAGCTGGCCCGGGAGAGGTCTGGTGTACTCTGGCACCCACAGGAGAGCAGTGCCACCCTCCCTGTGCCACTGCGCCCGCCCACACAGCCTCTGAGCGCTGCTGCTGTCAAGTGATGTCTGTCGCCATGGAGACCGGGTATGAGCCTGCCATCACACGTCCTCGGACTTACACTGCTCTCTCACTCCTCTTTTCTTTTCTAACACTAACGCTCTCTCTCTCTCTCTCTCTCTCTCTCTCACTTACAGTTTCTCTCTCTTTTCACCTTTGCCTCTCCCTCCTCTTCTTCTTTATAGAACTCATGCAGCCTTTTGCTAAATATTGGGTTTGTATTTTAAAAGAAAAACTCAAGTTGACAGTAAAAAACAGATACAACAAAACTTCTTAAATAACACAGACTTCCAGATCAAAGTCATCAATAACTGCTGCTTTTTAATACAAGCTCATGATATTTTAAAGCATCTTAAAGTAGCAAAAAGCATGAGCCAATGAGCTTTGACGTTTTACTACTACATCTAGGTTATTATCGTCTACTTGTATATTTTACCTTTATAACTCTTGAACTTTGCACAAAAGACAAAGAAAAAGTAAGTTATGCTCAGGATCATACATCAAATCACAACGCTCGCCACTTTCTATAAATACACTGCACCTCCTGATTTCTTTTGTAGTGTGTCTGTACTTACTCTCTTCCTATCGCTAGCTTTCTTTTGGAGTCTCTCTCCCTCATCTCACTCTCTCCATTTTCTCATTCTTTTTTTTTTTCCACTTCTCCTAAAGAAGCACCCGTTTTTCTAACTCACTGTCTCTGCTAATTCTATCTTTTCATCTCATCTCTCCCACCTCTCTCTCCCTCCTCCTTCTTTTCCTCCTCTCTCTCTGTCTCCCTCTCCTCTCTCTCTCCCTTTCTCCTCTCTCTCACTCTCTCTCTCTCCTTTTCTCCCCCAGCCTGTCCTTTGCCCACTCACTCATTTCTCTCTCTCTTACTCTCTCTCTCTTCCTCCTCTTTGTCCTCTTTCTCCTCTCTCTCTTTCCCCAGCCCGTTCTCTGCTCACTCACTCATTCTCCCTCTCTTTCTCCCTCCCCTGTCTCTCTCTAACTCCTCTCTCTTTTCTCTCTCTCCCTCTCTCCTCTCTCTCCTTCCTCCCCAGCCTGTTCTCTGCTTACTCACTCATTATCTCTCTCTCCCTCAACCTGTCTCTCTTCCCCTCTCTTTTTCTCTCTCTCACCTCCATCTCCCTCTTCTCTCTCTCCCTCTCTCTTATTCTCTCCCTCTCTCCTTCCTCTCTCTTCCCCCTTCCTCCCCCAGTCCGTTCCCTGCCCACTCACTCATTATCTCTCTCTTTCATTCTCTCCTCTCTTTCTCTCTCTCTCTCACTCTCACTCTCCATCTCCCTTTTCTCTCTCTCCCTCTCCATCTCTCTCTCTCTCTCCCTCCCTCCCCCCTCTCCTCCCCCAGCCCGTCCTCCTCCTCCCACTCACTCATCCTCTCTTTCCTCACACACCAGCAGCAGATCAATGTGTGACCCACATGTGAAGTGATTGCTCAAACTGGCCTCCCTGGACTCGCAGCATCACAAACGTTCACTACAGCAGCACGTTTACTCCAAAGACACAGACACTGAGCTGGTTTAGGGTTTTGGCTTTTTCACCTCACAGCAAGAAGGTTCCAAGGTTTGACTCCTAGACAATTGAATCTGTAGATATAAATGGAAACGCGTCATATTTTGGGAGCTTGGTTGCAGTGAGTAAGATTGTTATTAGCACAAGTTGAGTCACAGCTGAGTCTTAATGGATGTTGCCAGTGGTTAAAGTGGGATTTGGGAGGTGGGGGAACTCTATTTTAGGGTCAGGGCCATTAGCAGGATTTTGAACAAACCGAATCCAAAAGGATTTGATTAAAAGTAAATAGTCTTTTTTTATATTGTCACTTATATATTTGCTATTGGAGGTTGCAGAAGAGAGAAATTCTCTGATATGTCTTGACATTGAGCAGCTGGAATCAGGCTACTCTTTAAAAAAAGGGAGGTCTGGGGAATTTTGAAAAAAATCAATGCAATTTCCTGCATTTGGTGAGTTTTAGATGTGATATTCTTATTATTTGATGTGACTTTACCATAATTAAAAAGACATGAGGCAATTAATAAATAAATAAAAATAGAGGCAACCAGAGACCAGATTAGGGAGGCCCCAGCCCTGGATGCCTCCTTTAGCTCTGTAAAACTGTTTTAGGCACATGTGGTTTTAGGAGCATTATCAAATAGGTAACTGCTAAAAACAAAAAAAGTTTTGAAAAATGTTACATTTGTAGCTGGAAAAAGAGTTGATAACAATACTGTCTGTCTGTCTGTCTGTCTGTCTCACAAAAATATAAGACAATTTTCTATCATTTGGTGTACACAATCTATTGTAACCCACAATTGCTTGTGTACACTATAGCCTACTCAGCTCCTCTCTTCTCCTTGAGTCCCTCCTGCCCATGCCATTGCTCCTGTCTCTGCTCCTGTCTCTGTATCTACTCCTGTCACTGCTCCTGCTCCTGTCACTGCTCCTGCTCCTGTCACTGCTCCTGTCTCTGCTCCCGTCTCTGTCACTGCTCCTGTCTCTGTCACTGCTCCTGTCTCTGTATCTACTCCTGTCACTGCTCCTGTCTCTGCTCCTGTCTCTGTCTCTGCTCCTGTCACTGCTCCTGTCTCTGCTCCTGTCTCTGCTCCTGTCACTGCTCCTGTCTCTGCTCCTGTCTCTGCTCCTGTCTCTGTCACTGCTCCTGTCTCTGTCCTGCTCCTGTCACTGCTCCTGTCTCTGTCACTGCTCCTGTCTCTGCTCCTGTCTCTGTCACTGCTCCTGTCTCTGCTCTGTCTCTGCTCCTGTCTCTGTCACTGCTCCTGTCTCTGCTCCTGTCTCTGTCCTGCTCCTGTCTCTGCTCCTGTCTCTGTCACTGCTCCTGTCTCTGTCACTGCTCCTGTCTCTGCTCCTGTCTCTGTCCTCTCCTGTCTCTGTCCTGCTCCTGTCTCTGCTGTCCTGCTCCTGTCTCTGTCACTGCTCCTGTCTCTGTCCTGCTCCGTCTCTGCCTGCTCCTGTCTCTGTCTCCTCTCCTGTCTCTGCCTGTCTCTGTCTCTGTCCTGCTCCTGTCTCTGCTCCTGTCTCTGTCTCTGCTCCTGTCCTGCTCCTGTCTCTGTCACTGCTCCTGTCTCTGCTCCTGTCTCTGCTCCTGTCTCTGTCCTGCTCTGTCACTGCTCCTGTCTCTGTCACTGCTCCTGTCCTCTGTCTCTCTCCTGTCACTGCTCCTGTCTCTGTCACTGCTCCCTGTCTCTGCCACTGCTCCTGTCTCTGTCACTGCTCCTGTCTCTGCTCCTGTCTCTGCTCCTGTCTCTGTCTCTGCTCCTGTCTCTGCTCCTGCTCCTGTCACTGCTCCTGCTCCTGCCCCTCTGCCCTCAGTGCTGGGCTTTTACACATCTGTGCCAATTTATAAGTCAAGTTTTAGCGCGGTAAAACCACACGCGGTTATTTGGAAGCTTATATTGCTCTCGCCCGTTCGTGCGCACCGCGCTGTCAGACTTCCTCACATCCGAAACAGCACCAGCGGGAGGGGCTCGCCTCCGCGGCCGAGTTGTCTCGAGAACACGCGCGATGATCGCATCGTCGTTTACGTCGCTTTAGTTTTGAGCTCCGTGTTGACATAGTTAAAGAGAAAAGTTATTAAAGTTTTGTTTTGGGGTCTTCCGTCCCGCTGTGAGATGAGCCCTGTCCTCTGACACAGAGCAGTTTCTCCGTGAGTGACATGACTCTGCCACTGGACTCTGCGCTGTGCAGCGAGTGTAGTTCAGGGCCAGTTGTTCATTTCGCTGTTGCCGCTGACTTAATCACTTATCAAATAGATCTAAGCTACAAATAAATGCAACTGCAACTCAAAGCAACTGGAACTCAATCCTTTAATTACTATAATCATTTTGCATGTGTTTATTTTATTATAACAATGTTATTTTTAATGAAATTTAAATATGTATTTTTTTTTTGGAGGTCATTGAAGGTGCCGGAACGCCGTTCCTGACCGTTCCGGCCCACTTTAACCCCTGGATGTTGCTGATGTGAAGTTATTTCTAAAAAGTAAACCTTTTTTTTTTTGAACAACAGAAGGTACTGGCATCATGTTAGCATTTAGCTTGCAGCTGTTTGCAGTGTTGGATATATTTACAAATTTGGGCTGCTGGATCAATGTTCTCATTGAAATGACTTATTTGGTGAATTATATATTTATCCCTCCTCTCCTCGGATGACTATATTCATTTAATCCCATAAGGAACCAGATTTTTTTCACTATAACGCCTAGATTTTCTTCAGTAAATATAAACAAGAGTCAAGCTGATGGCACTAGTTGCGGCCAAAATAACACTAGTTTGAGCCAAATACCTACACATTTACAAAATGTGTAGGTATTTTTTGTTCATCAGATGAGCATTTAAACACACACACTCATTTTAGAACGGTTTATTTGACTGTAACCAAGAAGGTTACATCGACTAACTAACCCTTAAATATGCAGAAGTTTATTTTTATGAGAAAACTAACAACATTGAAACTATAGTAAAAAGGATGGAGGTACTTCACATTTAAAGAACATGATGCAAAATTGAGTTATTAGCATGCAACTACTGAGTTGTTCAACAGTCTCACTAGATGGCGTACTTTTACCACGACACAAAAACAGCGTATTTGGACCACGACTTCACAGCTATTTTTAGTACTTATGTTATGCTGTGCATTTAGCACGATATGAAAAAGTGTAAAAATGAAACGAGATTTCACAGCGTCAAAAAAACACGAGATTTAATTGAAGCCACGTGGGGACGTTTTCTTCATGTGAAACGGGTAAGTTCAGGCATAAAGTTACTAAAATGGGTAAGATTAGGTCTGGGGCTTGGGGCAGGTTAAGATTAGAATCAGGATTTCATGAATATTCATAAATAAGAACACGTCTTAACAACCCCCATTGAAATGAATGGGGACTGTGATGCGTACTAAAATTACGCAAAACAGCTGTGAACTCGTGCTAATCATACCTAATTTACATATTGTGTAATGTCGTGGTAAATGTACGCTTTCTTGTGAGATCGGGCTCCATTGTTACATTTGACAATCAATCAATCAATCAATCCATCAAATACAATAAAATTAGAATGTGAATTTCCCGAATGTATGACATCATAGATCAAACTCTGTTCTGTTTTGAGCATTTTTGTCGTCAAACCCCTAGGACTGTAATCTGTTGGTTGTTTAGTTGATAAAACGGTTGTTGCAGTCTTAGTTGAGCAAAATTTGTATTAGTTGACTTATATTTTTCCAAGAATTTGTGTTGAACAGTAACGACATACTGGGACTAAAGAATGTGAGACCAAATCATAGACTTTATTTGCCCTTTTTATATAAATATACTATACTTACATAATAATACTTTTGCCATTTGTTTTATTTCGCATGTCATGTCTTCCATAGCAGAGAGGTGGAGCTCTAACTGAATTCTTGACAAAAGAAGCGCCCATTTTCCTTTTGAAACACGGATTTATTAAAATGTCTGGGTTGCTAGCTTAAACCAGGCATACAAGGTATAATCCATTGATACTACAGTGAAAATAGTATGTTCAAAATGTGTTTGTAATTCAAATACAAGACATTTCTTTGTCAAGGACCCTTCAGACAAACCCCTGAAGACTTAAGTCTAGCACTGATCACACTTGATATTATGACTGGCAGCTATAGAATCTACTGCATCTCTCTTACATCCCGGGAGAATTAGCGACCATCTTCTGCAGACGTGTGGTGTCAGAGGAACTGTGTCAGGAGTCTTTCCGTGTCTCGCTGCTGAAGCTGCAGAGGCTGGCGTGAGAAGAGCCTGTTACCTCACTCATCAGATCTGGGACGACTGTGGCACTAACGCTAATGCACAGAGCGAGTTAGCATGTCAGGCCCGGCTAGCTCTCATTATGTATGCTAAACATGCAGCCGTTCAAAGCACTCTCTATAAGCAAGACGCAGGGTGTAAAGGACAGCTGGGTTTTCTACTGTTGACCTAAAGCTTGTCTGTTCAATTGAAATACAATGCAGTAAATATTGAATGTAATGTCATGTTTTATTAAGGACAGTGTACATTAAGAACAATGGCAGAGATGCTTGTACCAGATTCTAGTTTTTTGCAGCTAATTTCAAACTGTAGTCCCGGGGAGGCACACTTTACATGTTTTTAGTGGTCGGGGAAACCGGAGTATTTGGAGGAAACATGCGCAGACACGAGGATAACATGTCAACTCCACCTTCAGAAGATTTAGTTTGGGTGAACAGGTGCTGAGATTTGTTAGGGGTGTCTGATTATATTTTGAGTTGAAAAGACTGTCAAAGTACACCTAATCAAGTTTATTCTCTTAAAACATGTTCCTAAAATACAGTTTAATCATTAATCTAGTGCAAAAATATACATTTTAGATGCAAAACAAAAATAGAAATAGCCTTAGCGCGTTGCAAGAACCATTCATACAGTTCCTTTGAGAAAAACAAAACAAAACATAAAAATAAAAATGCACTGGAGCGCCACTTGAACTGCTAAATCCCACTTGTGAACTAGGACCTGGTCGAGGAAGTCCCACTTCACATATGAGTTCAACACTCGCCACAGAAAGTGAATCTGGATGGTTTAACTGCCAAAAAAACAATGCAAACACTGATAAAAGGTTATTTAGTGATATTTTGGTGAAACTTAAAGGTTACCATTTGTCATAATGTTTACATCAGAGTTGATTGTTTCATCTGGAGCAGCAGCTGGAGGAGGCTGAGCTTTAGTCCCTCTGAGGCTTTGAACAATCCTGTGTCTCTAGTGACTCTGCTCTGTCATCTCATGTGTCTGCGGCGTCAGCTCAGGAAAGACACATTTACTCAAGCACATGATCAATTACTTCAAGAGTCTGCTTTACAACATGTTTCATTGTTTTATGGGCGATGTGGCCAAAAAATAAAACCTTATTTTTTTTGCACTTTCCATCATTATGATTTGTTTTTAATCAAAGTCATCAGTGACTGCTGCTCTTTAACACAAGCTCATTATAATAATATGTCTAGCACTTACGAAGCAATTGTAGTAAAAAAAATAATTTTACAGTGACTTGTTTTTACTTCTGCAGATTATTAGCGTTTGTTTCTGTGATATTTCATACTTCTGTGGCCTTTGTATTTCTGTACATTTTCAACATTGACAAAGTGTAGATAATTATATTTAAGATATTAAGCTTCCTGTTTGTAAAATCATGACATCACAATAGGAAGTTGCCCAGCAACCGATACATTGGGCCAAAACTCTAAATTAACCTGCTTTAGCGCTTGACAAAAACAAAACATTTTGCAATCATGTTCAATGGAATAATCTTTACTGTGCTAAAGCTGAACATTACAGTGTCCTTTTATTGTGGCAAGTTCAAGGTTTATTCCTTTTGTTCAGTGTACATACATTGTAATAACAGAATATCTTTGAAATGAAAAGATTTCAATAGAAACAGCACCTGCAAACTCCAGTAAAACGTGGAATCCAAATGTGATTTCTGTTGCTGTGATAAAAGAGTGAAACACTTAATGTGCTGCTTTGGCCCAGTCCTCTCCAGACAAACGTTTTCTCCTTAAGTGAACTCTGATAATGAACCACACACACAATCTCAACTGGTTTTACTCTCGGACGATAAGAATGTAATAACAGAGTGAGAGAGATTTAGAACCACAACAAATAAAACAGTTTGACCAAATCATTCAGAATTAAACTGTAATCTGTCTGTTTAATTCATGTTAATGTGGTGAGTGTTAATTCTGTAAGCTCCTGTTACTGTCGCCATTGACAACGCTTCGCCTAATTTACTTATCAAACAAAATTGATTATAGAAGCTAAGAATTTGAACCTTCATTAAGATTTTTGAGACTTTATGTTTCCATGGACATGGTTTGGTCTTTGTCTTTATCACATTACCAGACACAATATGCACAGTTGCCTTTAGAGTTTTTAATCCTGTTTTACTTCCTCATCAAAAACACAGCTGAAGTTCTGTCAATTAAATACCATTTTTTTCCCTCTGAGCCTCAGAAAATTTTGTTGTATATTTCCTTGTTTTGTGATGTCATTGGTAGATCTCTTCTGTACTGTTTTAAGTCCATAAATCATTAAGTAAATTGGTTTTGATTGTTTCCAATTTCCAACCAGCAGATGGAGTTCGAACTAGACCTGTGTATTATATAAAATTGTAAATAATATTGTGAATGTCGATTTTAAGATATCAAGATATAAACACATGTCTGATGATAGTTGTGTTCACATGACATCACTCCATCACCAATAGTATTTAATATAGATGTTTAGCAGCTAAAATGAATCTGTTTAAGAGAAGGCTCATTGCTGGATTAAGAAGAAATGGATTGTTTAGAAACCTCTTCCTCTCTGGCTCGGTGTGAGACAGTTAGTTGGACTGTACTTTGGCACATTGTCTCCTGTTGGTTTATAATTAAATACTTTCCTGAACACTGATTTGTCTTTCGCTAAGTGCCAGAGCTGCCATAGATCCGGCTCGACTCTTCTGCAGGTAACAGCAATACTGTTAAATGACTTTTACACAAGTTAAATCAGCTGTAAACATCTATAACGTAGAGTTCACTTTAGGTAGGTGCACATTCACACGCCTCAGTGTTGGAGTAATGTGGTAGTTGTGTTACTATACTCTTACTTTTGAAGGTTACAAGTACATTATCAAATTAGTTTTATTTTCACATGTAATACTTGGTTACTTTTTTAAAGTAGTCATTAGGTTCAGATCCCACTGCTCAGAAGCTCCTGCTCCAGTGTGTAAATACACACAAATCAAATACAGAGACTACAGATTTTCTAAGATCATGAATGGATCTAAATACACTACCAGCTACACGAACCACTATTTTTGTAGAAACAAACACGAGTCGCCAAACAACAGTCCATTTTGTGGCCTGTTAAAAGTAAATATGCAGATTTTATTATTTATTTACAGTAATAAAACCATCTAAATGACAAAAACGTGTTGTATTCAAATCTATTTTTGCCCAAAAAGTTACATAGTGCACCTTTAAAGGGGTCCCATTATGTAAAATGTAGTATTCAAAGATTTTAACCTTGTTATAAGGGCCTCCCTTCATCATTGGTTTACTCAAAGTTATATTTGAACTGATTCATGCATATTTGAGTCATCTAGTATTGTTTTTCAGCTGAAGCTCAAGTGCTCAGAAATCCTTGTTCTCACCTACCACCTATCCCCTCCCACTTGTCTGTATTTACTTGTTATAATTCAAAAGATGTAATCTCAAAGTGAAGCATATACAGTATGGCTCAAAAAGGAAGAGGCGGGGCTTAGTACTTCTGCAGTTTTGAACAGGAAGTCACTGGAACTGTTTCTATTTTCAAGCCGTTTTGGATGTTGTGTTTTGCAATGAACAAAAGGTAAATTACTGATCTGCATATGTTCTAGTTTCTTACTAAATCGTTGGAAAAAACACAATAGGTCTCCTTTAACTAGACATAATAATAGCAATGCATAAGTAATCTTAACACGGTTGTTTTTCACAAAAGTAGTGCTTTAGTTTTCCAGGTCAATGCATTACTTGTGAAAGTAACAATGCCCAATAAAACTGCTTCTACATATTCCTGTTTACCAGACCGGCACAAACTGTGGCATGGGGGCAAGATGTGGCCATGGACCTGATTTTTTTTTTAACAATAAGTATTCTTCTTTCACCACCAAGTCAAGTCTCTTTTCTCTTATCATATTTGTTTTTTTTTAAATACTTTTTTTTTATTCTAACACACAATGTGCCAAAGTGAAGATTTTTATTAGCAAAACAAACAAATAACACACCTTCTTTGCTCTTTAAATTGCACAATTTATTTTTGTACTTTTCTTACTGTAGCGTCACTATTTGCCAGTTCTCTGCTTGTTTTGCCAAAATGATCAACAAGTTTAATTTTCTGTTCAGTTCTAGTAACAGATCCATCTTTTCTTGTCGTCCTCCATTTATGCAGCATCAAACCATTCCTGTGATTGAGCCAATACCCAAGATGCGACGCGATTCAGATTCATCTTTTTCCACCTGCAGGATAAGCGTTTATTTACCAAACACATTTCCTCTTCCCTGGCCCTGGTGTTTTATTGCCACATATAGATTTATCAGGCTGCGGGCGATTCCAGGTATTCAAATACACACAGGAGTTTGTATAATTAAAAACGTGTAGAGCTGGATTGATTTTAGCGTATCGTTCTGGTGAGGTCTGATTTCCCTTTGGCCCTGCGGTTCTTGTTTTAAGCAAAAATGAATGTTTCAGTTACTGGAGTGTGCGCGAGTGAGATTATGTATTTATTGCAGCGTGTTGGTTTTTAATAGCTCGGTTGAAGAGTTTTGCCTGTTTGCTGAGCTGGTGTGAGACTGCACTGTTAAAACGTCTTAAAGGTCCATAAGTTAAATTACCTAAGAAGAGTTCTGAATGGACGTCATTAGGTAACTATGTTTATGGGAAAAATACATCCGTTGGCTTTTATTTATTCATCAGTTTGTTGTAATGCCATGGACGAAAACATGATACTAACTTTCTTAGTTCTTAGGATTCGTGCTGATGATCGTCTTTAAGCAGCAGCTGGAGAATCACATGATGACGATCTAAATAATGTCCTGTGACCTGAGGAGAAGTTTTATTCTGCTTTAACAGTTTCCACATGTTTCAGATCAGTGAAGTGCCTCTGTTCACGTACAAACTTTCTGCTGTCTCTTTGAAAAGATTAGCGTTTTGTGCCGTCCACTCATTTCATTATTGGTAGCTCCTGTAGCGCACTTACTGTATATATAAAACTAAAAATGTTTTAGGTCTGTGCCGCCATCTTGAAATGCGTCTCCGTCATCAGGACGGTTATAGTTACACCTGGTTCACACTGCATCCAGTCTGTACTCCTGTCCAGCGTACAGAGGCTTTCCGTGTAATGAGAAGCTCTCGCAGCAATCTGTCCGGTCTGGCAAGCCGTGCGGTTCTGCTCCGGTTGCTCTGATCTTTTTCGTTGGAAGGAACTTTTTCCAGACTGCTGAAGCGAGCCCATTTTTGAGATGTTAAAAAACAAACGACGACAAACAATTACTACTGATAATACAAAATGCTCGACATACACAACAATATAACACAGAGGATGTAAATAAACGTCCTGTGCTTTTCCATTGTCGTCGAAAAATCGAAAATAAAATGAACTGAAGTGAAATAAGCCCACAAGTTGGAGAAAGTGTTTATATACACATATGCTCAGTGATCCCCGGAAGTCACAAATTTTTTTCTGAAGTTCTCATGTAAACACAGCAAATGTTCAACTAACATTTTCAAGTGATGGCTACATGTATTTTTGGAGGATGCTCTTTCAGCTTCCCCCCGCTCCAAATACGGCAACTGCTGTTTCTCCATCTTGCCCCTTTCCCAACCCGAATTGCTCTCCTGAGAAACTCTGACTCTTTATTCTGCAGTGTATGTGCTAGCATGTGATTTTGCTGCCTTATTTCAATCCTAAAGTTACACAAAAATGAGAAAAGTAGATTCAAAAATGGAGAAAGAGAGCACACCGCTAACGTTGCTTAGTACTGCTTTAAAAATACCTGGTTTTCACACTGCAAAACAGGTAAGTAAGTAAGCTATTTACACCAGTCCAACTACTTCCTCATTCTCACAAATTCTTTTGCGCATGGTGTGTATGTAAAGTAATTCATTTTGTATTATAATTATTGTTTAAGAACATCTTTTTTACAGACAAAGTGAAGTACAGTCAATCCGACAACACAATCAGACAACACCGGTTCTGGCTATTTATGGGAGCTGCTATACTTTCCTTTTTCAAATATTATTCTATTATTTTTAAGTTGAAATGAATAATCTAGATTCAATACTAGACCTTGTATCGATTAGTGTCTAGCTTCCGATCCTTTTGACCACCCTGGTTCACTCTTGGGGCAGTTTTATCTGACAAGAGCTTACACGACACGAGATCTTGTCCCTTCCTTCCCTGACACTCCACGCCACACCTGCTCTCACTGGGGACACGTGCTTCTGGGGTCAGTTTATGTGAGTGAGTGAGAGAAAGACAAACCTCCCTCCAGCTCGCGGTGCCGTTGTCAGTGAAATCCCCACAGCCTCACACATGTGCCGCGGATGTCGTTACATGTTAATAGGCTTTGCTCTGATGCTACGACGCGACCAAAGAGACGAGAACAGGGGATCGTTTCATGTCTGTCAGATGAAAGAATGAGCCTTCCCTTTGGCTGCTGTTGTCCGCACACAGGGAGAAAAAAAGGGTTAAAGGGGGTTTCGGTGCATGGCGTCGGACAATTACCTCGCTCCCGTCGGAGGAAGCCACATGAGAGGCACAAACAAGGCACAGACGCATTCAAACAGGCTGGAGATATGCACCACAGGAGATGGAAGGCAGCCAGACACTCATAGAGACAATTATTACTGTCAAATGTACCTTGTACACAGGCGACATCAAAGACATTAAGTTAGTAGATGAGCAATCAGCGGTTGTGTTGGTTGCAATGACACCAACCGCCATATTCCTTTTAAGCCTTCTGCACACTAAAGGAGTTTTGACTAAATTTTAAGCCCAATGGCCAGAATAAGGATGTTTATAAGAGATTTGTAGTGGTTTCTCTCCTTATGTCGTGCGTCACTGTGACTCTGTTATGACTATTTGTCAGGACACGTCATGGTGAGGTTCACATGCTGCACGAGCGTGAGGACCTTTACAACAGAAGCATCTGGTGCATATGCCTTGTGACTGTGGCTCTTAAAATGTCAAATATGGAAGAAACATTGCCTCATCATCATTAAGTAAATGTAATGGTTTGTGAACATAAAGTGCGGCAACTCTAGCAACTTTACTATACAATAGAACATGGCCAACACTTACTGTGTGGAAACATTTTCATTTGACGCCCACAATGCATCAGTGTAACAGCTCCCTCCGCTCTTCTGTGACCTTTACAAACCTGGTTTATTCCACTGGCGCTTCATTATTGTTGTTGTTTCGCTTTTATAACCGCACACATTAAAGAAAACATTCTGTGATTCATGCACTGTTCTCCGCTCACTGCTGCAATTTCCTCGGCTGCTTCCCAAAGCCTATAGGTACCTTGCCTTACCCCCAAAGTCAGTGCCTTCCAATCCAAGGCTTCTCTCAGCTTAAACTGACGTCCGATGGAACGGACTTCAGAAGAACGAGACACAGCTGCATCAAGTGTTTATAAAGAAGCAGCAGAACACACATGAGAGAGATGAGCATGTTCTGAGGAAGACTTAAATAAAATACAATTATTAAAAAATGTGCGACTGTGAAACAAAATTAGTTTTAATGTCGCTTTGTCGCTGACACTTCTAAAAATCGCAAAAGCTTTTAATGTGTGTAGGCAGCATTAGGGATGAGACAGTATGATACTCATGGAAATGTTGACAATTGTTTTGGAAAAGTCATGGAAAATCATAAAATACAATCTGTACGAACCCTGAGTATCAGAAATAGCATCAAATCGTTCCATTCAATTCTGGTGTTGGGTTTGATCTCTTTGTGTCCTATAATAGCTCTGTTTTGTAATTTTGTGTCGATAAGAAAGGGTTGGTTCTACTTTTATTTCTCAGTTAAAGGAAGTAAACAGCAACTTATTGTCATAGTATTCTTATTGAGGTAAGTTTTGTCATTCTGTCCATTTTGTTTCACAAACTTTGACCAGGAAATGACTGAGATATAAGCTTTATCTTGTCTTAATTTTCTAAGAACTACATTAAAGCAGTAGTATTGTTCTTTATCGAAGTCATGTTTTATTTAGCAAATTCACAGAAAATGTAGTTTGTTCTTGAGGCTCAACAAAGTCAAAAACATATCAGAACTGTGGCACAGGTATCGAGACAAGAATCAAGTCGTCGTCATTATTTATTGTCAAATCGAATGTTCTATAGCTCAACATCTTTACGTCTGTCATCTTCTTGTCTCTTGTCATTGTTTAGTTGAACCTACATTTAATTAAAACGTTTTGCCTGTTTACTGCAGATGTTAATGTTAATCCCATTTGCTTTCATAACAGTCGAGTATGACATTTCCCCAACTCTCCCTGGGCAAGATTTTTAACTCGAAACTGTATTAATAATGCAGACGAGAGTTTGGGTCAAACTGAGGTCTCGTGCTCGGGCGATGTTTGCTTTTTAAACTGTGATGAAGCCAAAGCCTCTTCTGTCGTAGCTCCTGGTTTTATCAAAACTTTATGTGGAAAAGTCGTTTTGAAAGATCTTGAGTGTTTTTGACTTAAATATGGATGAGGAAAAGTAAACAGTGTTACAATCAGGTGAAAACAATACAGTGTTGATGCTGATATTTTGTTTGTTTCACACATTTTGGGCTGTTCTTTTCTGCACTGGTCCAATGAGTGACCATGTATCAGTTTGGTTCAGTTCAGTAGACTTTTTTGTATTTGTAGGTGGATTTATTGTCCAGCAAATTTCAGGTTTGGCCTAAGGTTAGGGTACACTTTTTATTTAACCCATTCTTTAATACCTCCAGAGCATCTGCAGATCTTGTTGCTAGGTTTGGTCAGAACTACTCTAGTGGGAGAAATATTCCATGCTGAATGTTTTGGTTGGTTGGGGGAATCAAAATGCTTGGAGGAAACCCACCCAGACACAGGGAGAAACATGCAAAGGTCTGGGCCACACCGTGACCATATCAGTGACCAATATTAACCAACCACCAAAGCAAACAAGAAATGTGTTGTTTATCTGCAGTTTTTGTAATTGGTGTAGACATATTCTTTGGACCTACATGACTGCACCTTTGTCTAAACATTTTTATAAAATGCCATTGAATTATCTGGCATTTCAGTCTCTGCAGCACAGTTTCAGAGGGGATAGTGCTCTAACCTCACAGCAAGAAGGTCAGGGGTTCGACTCCCACACAGCCCGGACCTTTCTATGTGGAGTTTGCATGTTCTTCCCAGTGTCTGGGTGGTGTCCCTCGGGCACTCTGGTTTCTCCACCAACCAATAACATGCATGTTGGTCAGAGGTTTGCTGAGCTGCTCCAGGGCTGCTGGTGTCACTGAGTGAAGCATGTTGGAAGACATCTGTCTGTGTAAATGTGCTTTATAAATAAATCATTCAAATTCTCTGCACCTCCAGACTTCAGATTCTGATACCAGCGGATCAGCAGTTTTTTTTTTTTAGTTTTTTCTTGCAGAGAAGGACATCAGGAGATACTCTGGCACAAGTATCCATTTTCATCTGTTTGATGTGTATGTGTATTACTGCTTGGTTTTGACCGAAGACATTATTTTGTAACATTGATGTTTGCTAAATTATCAGTCTTGGGAAGACTTCAGAGATGACTGTAGTTGTGATTTTGGGCTGTACAAAAATACATTAATTTGACTGACTCTGCAGAATGACTCCAATTTGGTTGAATCATTAATAGATATTCATTCACAGCTATTTTTCTTTTCAGAGCTGGTTTAGTCTAATTTTCACCTGAATTCAGATAAGATAAAATCCAGGTTTAGATCTGGTGGGTCTCTGAAAACCAAATACAATCTTAGGTGGTACACGGTGTGAAAGGTTTGAGAATCACTGTAGTGGTTTGTATTTCAAATAAACTACCCCGGCGCTTTAGGTGTTAACACAGAACCACTACCCTACCCTCCCTCCCCTGACAGAAGGACAACAGCCCATTCACAGTGTAATTCATAACCCAGCTGTTTCTCCCGTTCTTACCTGCGCTGTGGAAAAGCCCTGGTGGATGTAGGTCTGTGTGGTTGGCGTGACCTTGTTTTGGGAGCTTACGTAAGGCGCTGCTGGGGGTCTGAGTGTGAGGGCGGACAGTGATGTGAGCGGCTCTGACAGGCCAGGCTCCCCTCATCTCCTCCCCCTCCTCCTCCACGCTCCCCCGGCGAGGTGACACCAAACCTTAAACAGGGATTATGTCATTATATTACACCATCTATGGCCTGGTGTCGAGCTTGGTCAATGGATCATTTTCTTTGGTAACACTTTAAAGTACCGCCCGCTAGTTAATAGGTAACTACGGGGGTACTTACTGGTACTTCTGGTGTTAGTACCAGTGGTAGTTACTGGTAACTACAGTGGTACTTGTAGTGGTACTTAGAGTCACAAGTACTGGTAACTAAAGTGACAGTTACCAGTATATTTAGTATTAACTACAGTGGTAGTTCACTGTCAGTTACTATAGTAATTGATAGCTAACTAACACTGACAGCGGGTCGTATTTTAAAGTGGACAAGGTGGTACTTCACTGTCAGTTACTATAGTAAACTCACTCCCTCAGGTATAGGAACCCACAAACAAACTGGGCCAAGGGGAGCGTTCCCTTTAGCTCAATGCGTTTGTCAGGTTGACCGGCGCGTGGGAGACCCGGGTTCGACTCCCGCTCAGGACATGTGTAAGACCATACCCGTTACACTATCAATTACTGTAGTAACTGACAGTGAAGTACCACCTTGTCCACTTTAAAGTATGACCCGCTGTCAGTGTTAGTTAGCTATCAATTACTGTAGTAACTGACAGTGAAGTACCACCTTGTCCACTTTAAAGTATGACCCGCTGTCAGTGTTAGTTAGCTATCAATTACTGTAGTAACTGACAGTGAAGTACCACCTTGTCCACTTTAAAATACGACCCGCTGTCAGTGTTAGTTAGCTATCAATTACTATAGTAACTGACAGTGAAGTACCACCTTGTCCACTTTAAAGTACGACCCGCTGTCAGTGTTAGTTAGCTATCAATTACTATAGTAACTGACAGTGAAGTACCACCTTGTCCACTTTAAAGTACGACCCGCTGTCAGTGATAGTTAGCTATCAATTACTATAGTAACTGACAGTGAAGTACCACCTTGTCCACTTTAAATACGACCCGCTGTCAGTGATAGTTAGCTATCAATTACTATAGTAACTGACAGTGAAGTACCACCTTGTCCACTTTAAAGTACGACCCGCTGTCAGTGTTAGTTAACAGTTAATTAATGTAGTAACTGACAGTGAAGTACCACCTTGTCCACTTTAAAGTACGACCCGCTGTCAGTGTTAATTAACAGTTAATTAATGCAGTAACTACCAGTGAAGTACCACTGTATTAAACTGTACAAGAAGACCAGCTGTCAGTGTTTTTTTTTTTTTTGGAACTACTACCAACTTTTACTGTAATTTAGCTAGTGCTCAATACATTATTTACTAGTAACTATTGTTTAAAGCTCAACCAGCTGTAGTATGCAAATATTTTTTGGGGTTTATTGATAAACATTTTGTAAATTGTTAATGTGTTTCATATCTATTGTGGCTGTGAGCATAATAAAGAGGTGTCTCTTTGTATTAGATTGCCCAGTGTTTGATTTTTATCATAATCTGTATTATACACAATATTTGCAGTAATAAACTTGTTTCATAACAGTCTTTACCTTGTTTGTGTAGCATCACAAATAGAACCACCAAGTACACAATTAAGTATCACTAGAGGTACCCGTATAAGTACCACTAATTAGTACAAATGATGCCACCATAATCCCTAATTATCATTCCACAAAAGTACCAGTAACTATCACTATAATTAATACTTAACTAGCCGGTAACTGTCACTTTAGTGACCAGTACTTGTGACTGTAAGTACCACTACAAGTACCACTGTAGTTACTAGTAAGTACCACTGGTACTAACACCAGAAGTACCAGTAAGTACCCCCGTAGTTACCTATTAACTAGTGGGCGCTATTTTAGTAACTGTCAATTAAGTACTAGTAACTACCACTGTAGTTAATACTAAATATACTGGTAACTGTCACTTTAGTTACCAGTACTTGTGACTCTAAGTACCACTACAAGTACCACTGTAGTTACCAGTAACTACCACTGGTACTAACACCAGAAGTACCAGTAAGTACCAGTAAGTACCCCCGTAGTTACCTATTAACTAGCGGGCGGTACTTTAAAGTGTTACCTTTTCTTTTTATTTGACAAGCCTACAATTTAGCTTCATTCATGCTTGTTTCATTGATATTGTTTTGTTTTATTGGCTTTTACGCTGAGCCTCACAAAAACCCTCAGTTTCAACTTTCCCAATGTTGTGACTTCATAAGTTGAGTTCTGAAATATGTTGTGCTGTTTCTAAGCCCATACAGAGTAATTTTTTGGTAGACGCCACTTTCCGACCCATTGCGCATGCTTTATGCATCAGCTGGGAAACTTCTTTGAATAAAACAACGAAATGGGACTAGAGCAGCTGTTTCGATCAGGTATGAACCGGTGTGACAGATGTATGTGTCCTAAAGCATAACTTTTGTTTTCGCACAGTGATAAACTCTTGTAGTGTCCAGACAACAAAGCTTTTTCGACTTGTTTCCACTGTTTGTGTCTAAGAGTGGCATAACCCTAAACAAAAAATCCCTCAATATTATCTTCAGCTTAGCCTTTATATCCAACCCAGTCTCACAAGAAAGCATACATATATCATGATACAAAAACAACGTATTATGAGAACGTACACCGTAGATATAGCACAATATGAAAGAGCATAAAAACACCCAAGTTGTGGTTGAAGCAAGTTTTTAGGTTTAACACATAAGCTTAGGCATCACTTTACTAAAAGGGTAAGATTAGGACTGGGGCGTGGGGAAATTTACGATGTACCAGTTAAACCCAAACAAAATTTCGCCACGTGGCTACGTTTTCCCTTTTCGTAACATTTTGACGTGAAAACTGTGTGACGTACTTTTTTGACATTTTGTTGTATAGCTATGTTTTCTCGACAAACACAAGGTTTTTCAAGGGATTAACGGCAAAATTTAAGTCTGAAGTTACAACAATGGGTAAGTTTCGCTCTTTGGCTTGGAGTTGGTTAAGGTTAGGATTAGGATTGTGTTAGTCTTCATGAATAACAACACCTCTTAACATTCACCATTGAAATGAACTAGGACAGAAACGCGTCAAATACACACGCACAAAATAGAAGTAGCGTTCATATGACACGCTGTTTACAATAGCGTGGTATTGACACGCTTATCTATGAGAACAGGCTGAACTCGTGGTCTTGCAGTCTCCGTATCAAACACATACATGCTCCAGTCTCTGTGTCAGACACCACTGCACCCAGATGGATCAGGATCTGGACTAGAGACAGTAAACCTGGTGTGACACAATTTTTTGGCGGTTTAAGCAATCATATTACACAATTAATGTTACAAAATACCATTATTTGTAAAATATGAACATCATTAAAACAGCCAAATTGAGAAAAAAACAAGCTAAATGTTTTAGTGAAATCCTGATTATAATCATATGTTTTACTGAAAAAAATTTGTCAAACCTTAATCAGTGAATGATATAATACAGTGCTTAATGTCATCAAACGTGTGATATTTCCCCTCGGCGTTGGGGTGACATCATCAGGACAGCATCCCACTTTGAGCGCCACAAATAGGTCCCATCTCCGGACACTTCGCCCCCTCCTTCTGTCTCCGATCATTAGCGAAAGTCGGCTCACGCGGAGTTAAAAAGGGTCAGACGTGGTGCGGTGTGAACCAACAGCACCGTCCAGCCAAAGGTTATGTCACAGCGGTGTGCTTTTTGACAACTAATTAAGGTTTATTATAGCCTCGTTCTGGTTTGAGCCGGCGGAATGTCGCGCTAATTAAGTTGACGACATTTGTAATACACAGAGCTGACCAGAAAGCTGATTTTTCATTTTAAATTGAACCAGAAGCCAAGCAATTAATGGTGTTTTAATAGAGATGGAGATCCGTTTAGTTCTAAGCCTCGGTGATCAGTCTTTCTGTATAGAGGACCTTTTTATCTGTGTGTGTAGAGACGAGACACTTCTGGTGAACAAGAAAATATCTTACATTTATCATAATGGAATTTGTCTTGTAGTTTATTCACATGACTGTAAGAAAAAGTGTAGTAGATGCATTTACTCAAATTTCATAGCACTAATTCAGAACCTGACATGCAAATTTGTGTTTTTGATTTTGTGTTTGTGTGCATTTTTATCTCATCTTTTTCCCCCCAACTTGTGGCCATGTATACCTGCTTTTAAAAGCCTGATCCCGTCAGATCTCAGAAGCTTAGCAAGTTAGGGCCTGGTTAGTACTTGGATGGGAGACCGCTGGAACACCAGGTGCCACAGTGGGATGACAAAAGTGGATTTTCATTTTGTCCTTGGGCAAGACACATTGCCTCAGTGTCTGTGTAAACTGGGTGAGTGGATCTCTGATTGTAAAGCGCTTTGAGTGCCTTGAAAGGTGAAAAGATCGCTATATAAATAGAGACAAATTTTGACTCGGGTTGCATACCTTAAACCAAATTCCTAAATTTAACCAAATTAAGTCGGTGTAATCCTTCATTCGTCCAGGAGGCTTCAAAGTTGTCATTTGGATGTTTTCGACTCTCAACCGAAAATCATTCCACATTCAGCGCGTCGAAGCGATTTTTGACGCAGAATATTTTCCAAGCCGATGCCCCAAAAGGCGTCCAAACGCCGCGCCTCTTTGCGTTCCTGGTTTTATTGCAAAAGTCTTTGTTTTGCAGGTGGCAGATCACATTGAGTGAAGGAGGGAGAGAGAAAAAGGCTTGCTGCCTTTGTAAAACGTAGCACAACTTTCTTTTCCTCTAGGCAGTTATTTTGCAGTCTCTGTCCTTCTCCATTTCTAAGTCGTACCACGTCGATCCACGTGAGCGCATTGTCAGTCTAGATCAGGTCCCATATTGTTTGTTTTGCGTCATGTAAGTATTTAGCTTGCAGCTGTCACTAGCATTGTTGGATAGATTTACATATTTGGGCCGTGGGATCACCTAATTCTTCTTTATGTCTTTAGATTATAAAGACATACATACACACGGACTGTGTGTATGTATTTTAAAGCGACTGTGTGAAGTGCTAAGAGAATGAATGACCTGTAGGAAATGAAATGTGATTTTATGATGTGAATGATGTGGCAGAACTTTTAAGATGTACCAGTCATTTTAGTACCATTTTCATTGAATGTATTCCTTTTATCTATTGTTGAATCAATCATTGTTCCTGTTTCATTAAAAAAATAAACTGAACAAAGCTAAATCTGTATTTTGCACAAATATATTTCCAATACATCTAACAATATTTCCGTAAGCTCACATTTGCTGTTGTAGTTGTTGAGCAGTGAGTGATAAAACTGTTGTTTTCTATTAAAACAAATGAACTGGTGACATATCTTTAGCTCACGAAGATCCAGCACTGACAGTATCTAAGCAACCCTGCATTTGTAGTTCCAGGGGACATCTCATAAAATATACAAGACCAAACTATTCCTCACAGTCCATTAAATCTTTCTTTTCCCTGCGAGTTTCCATAAATCACATGTGGATTTTGCTTTTCCTGCCCCATTGACTCTTATACAAAATAGTCTGAAGTCTTTTTGGCACAATTTCCTCTGTTTTGGAGCCTTTGTCAACATTTGCAAAGCATTTTCCGTGCTTGGTCTCAACTCCATTTCGCCTTGTAATCCTCTGCCCATTACAAGCCCCAAACTATTCTCCCAAAATCGCCAACAAAACATAATCCTCCTTGTTTTGTTTCTTCCATTTGTGCTCCTGTCTGATATCTTCTACCCCCCAGGTACATTGGCACGCTCTCCCATCATGCTTTTCCAGGGAATAATTGTCTGTTTTTTTGCAAATAGAGAAATCATTTGCTTTGTAATCGCTTGTGTTCAGAAACTCGACAAAGGCAAATTTCTGCACCCGAGCTCGCTAAACTTCTTTAAGTCCGCACAGCGCGTTCGGATCAAGGGATTCCGGTGTTAATATGCTCGCCGCGGCACAAGAATGGGTTTTGCATAGATTTGCATAGATTTGACATCTTGTACGTCGTGTTGCGTCTGGCGTTTGACTCTTCAAGTTGTTTGTTATAGTCGATTTTTTAAAAAAGGAATGAGCTCTGGAAAAGTGTGTAAGCTCGGGTAATGCGCTTGCGTCGCCTGTTGACAAGGCAGATTTCCCATTGTAAACAACGGTGGGGCGTCGTGACTGCTAATATGACACTGCTGCGCTCTGAATGTTTCATCGGGGGCAAGGGAATATGCCGGGATACACTTTGAATAATAGAAGATCGCCTATAGTTGGTTACCGTGGCAACGAGGGCGCAAACAGCCGGGCCGTAAAGAACGTACTATGCATTATTAATATTTGTGACGCAGTGGCATTATTATCAGCAGCAGCAGGCGCAAACAACAGGAATATTATGGTTTGAGTTCTGAAATGCCTGACTTAAAGATGCTCCTTACGTTGTTTCTCCAGCGATATTTGTCCCAAGCAAAACTTAAATAAAGCTCAGGATTGCGATATCACTCATCAGCAGAATGTTTAGTGTGTCTCATGTTTAGCCAAAATATTGCTAAATACTGAAAATAGTGTTTATTAAAGCATATTCTGACACTACAGAGTGATAAATTTGCGAGTGACCCAGCAGTTTATTGGGATGTTCCACTTTATTATAGCCTATTGATTTGGCAAATTTATTCTTATAGAAGTTCTGCAAACCTGACTTAAAAAAAATGGCAACCATTGTCACTTCCTGAGCCCTAACGTATTTCAAGAGATGTTTAGTTAACATGCCCCTCCAACCCAATCTCACAAGAAATGTACATATACCACAACATTACAGGACAAGTAAATATATGATTACCACGATTTCACAGATTTTTGTGTAAATATGCCACGTGTTGCAGTTCCACTTCATTTCTATGGTGGTTGTAAAGATTGCTCTTATTTGTAAATATTGTTTTAGATTTGTTTTATGCATTGTTGTCTAAATTGACGTGTGACCATCAATGTTCACCACTTTTCCAAATTTTGGGAAATTTTGAGTGCACTATATCTTTGCCAACTGAGCATTCAGACACTACTAAAAATCTCCTACAGCAGTATTTCTTAAAGTGAAGTCTAAAAAATTACAATCTCTTCTATAGATGTTCTGCAGGTGACATGACAGCATTCTAAATGTTTATGCTGAGTGTCAACGATGCATGAGAGTCAATGGAGAGAAAGGACATTTTCTCTAGTAAGAGTTCAATAAACAGCTAAAACAGAAACTATAAACTAGAGTTTGATAACAAATTCAACCCACCACAAGTCTACTGAGCACTGGGTTTGTAACTGACATGTAAAAAGAGAAAATCAAGTCAACAGTTGTAGCAAAGCAGATAAACAACAAGACTTTAGCTTCTCACATTTATCAGACATTGAAATCACACAGGTGAATTATTACCTTTTTCTTAAAAAAAAAAAAAAAAAAAAAAAAAATGTTTTTGAGTCTGTTGCAGTTAAAATGTCCTAAATCATCAACTGTTGTTAGCAGACAAGCCGTCGCCACGACAACAACGAAATACACTAAAGAAATGCCACTCATTCTAAATGTTTTAAAGCATTTTTGGAATAAAATGATGTCAGTGCATAACCTCTTTTGTTTATCTGGTTTTCTTCAACTGTTAAATTGTTTACATGTCAGATACAAACTCAGTATTCAGCAGAGTAGTTGTTTATGCTTGTTCGCCAACTGTAGCTCTGATGAGAAAATGGGACTTGTTCACAAATTTGCCACTCACTGCTAACATTTAGAATGATCAAATCAAAGCCATAATAATTTCTATATGTTTCCATGCAAATACACTTGAAAATCCTTCATAATTTGCATTTATTTCACTGTAAAACACTAAACAGGTCCAATGACTTCCTGTTGAAAACAAGATAACTTATAAGCTCTGACTCTTTCTTGTAAAATATTATTGTAGCAAGCAGCATTTTTAAATTACTTGTGTTTAATTATTTGATTGTGGCTACATGCCATTTTTTCCTTACATTTGTTTGAGTAATCAAAAGTAAATACAGACAAGTGGGAGGCGTGGGTGTAAACATGAAAACCACTTGATTAGAGACTATTATGTGATTGCAAACTCCACATAATATATTCATTTTAATGTGAATACTCTGCTGTTCGGTGCACAATCTTTACCTAAGAAAACCCCTGTAGTTTCACCTCCTCCCGTGTTATAAGCCGACATTAGCAGTAGCTGTGGCCAGGCTGGGGTGATGTGTTTGCTGCTTCTCTGCGGGGAGTCGCCTCTTTAAACAGAATGAAATCTGTGAGCGATAGAAAGGGCACAGCCAGCGCACTTAAGAGGACCTGCCTTGTTATTCGGCTTGTTTGTCGCCTTCCCTTCGTGACGCCGGAGACTCCAGGACAAAGCACATTGCTCTGCATGTAGGTAATGTTTTCTGAGTGTGCACAAAGATTTTCTACTGAACTGTGCTGCATGATTTTCCTCGCATGGCTTCACCTGGTGTTTGTTTACTGCGCAAAAGCAAATATTGGTGGAATTTGGATGTTTGAAATAGGCAGTAATTGGTGAGCGAATATAGCTTGAAGAGACTTGCAAAATAACTATTATTTGAAGGTGCTTCTGAATCAAAGGCACTGTTTTTCAGAGGTAGAACCAAGTCAGTGTTTTGCAAGTCTCAAGTAAGTCTCTTTGGCTTCAAGTCTAAGTCAGGTCTCAAATCTTATTCCAGAAAGTTACATAGTGACTCACATGGTTCTTTCTTAAATTTTTTAATTATAGGATGAACATGTAGAAAGATGTGTACTTATGTACAATACATTTTTATGGGGGTAATAAATTGCAATTATGAGGAAATAAACTGGTAACATTTTCACCATGAACAGTGGTTTAGTCCAAGAATTTTCCAAGAGATGAATTGGAAAAAAAGCTTCAAGCTGGTTTATGAGAATTATAATAAAGTGATTGTGCATTCTGTCTGTCTACAGGGCTGTTTTATTATGACTTAAATAATAATCGCAGTTATTAAAACAAATTTCTGTAGAATTTTGTTGTAAATATGTATTTTTGGTGTTTGTGTTTGTCAAGGACTATGGATGAAAATGGACATGTTGTTAAATCTGGTGCAGCCATCTTTTTAATGTAACTGCACATTGTTCTTTAAATAAATAAATACAATTTTTGCATAGATAATGTGCCTTCAATGCAGCGATATCCCAGAAACAGTCAACCTCACCCATCCATTCATTATATGTTTATTTCTGCGTTATAGCAACAATGGGGGTGGGTCACTACACTCTGGTAAGAAAGGTTTACTGGGAGTTTATCAAGATAATTGCTGAATTATGATTTCAGGTGTGAATTGTGAGTTTATTTGAAAACTTCTGAAAAAAAAAACATCCTTATAAATATTACTAGCATTTTCTTGCATTTCAAACTGAAAATATGACCCATCGTTTTGAAGCAGCGAGGCTCAATGGGACGCAGACTATTACATTATCTCCTCCTCGCCTTTTCAGCAGACGGCGGCCATTTTTAACCTGGGTGACACGTGCATACATCCAAAACGCACCCGTCCCGTTTCGTCACGCGTCGTAAACCTCCCAAGGTGCCTTTCACTCACCGCGCACTGAGAGCTGCAGCGTCTGGAGCAGAAATATGTGCAGACGGGACAGACGAAAGACGGCTAAATGGGGCGAGTGCTTTATTAGATTGGCGGGACAGAATTATATTAGTCAGAAGTGGTTTGACTGGCTTCAGTCGTGCAGAGCCACAGGTGACAGCAGGTCCAGTGGAGAGATTCAGACGTGAGAACTGTCAGTTCAGTGTGGGGAGACACAATTTATTTACTACTGAAAGAATGATCTGAGCAGTTTAGTTCTGAATCATGCCAAGAGCATAATGTAGAAATGGATGGCAGCTACTCAAGATAATTTAAATACTTAAGTTGTTTTTCAAAAGTCATAATCTGTTTGTGCATGTGTAATGGGTGGAGTCTGTCGCTCTGACAATCTCTCCTACACACACTGAGCTGTGGTCAGTGAAGGAAACACATGAAGCCCTGGTTCTACACACATCACACTCTCCTTGTGGTCACCTGCTTGCTGACCAGGCCTTTCTCCTCTTCTCCGTATCCCACAAACTATGCTGCTATCAAAAAACAAAAAGCTGTTTGATCCAGAAAGTCTACTACAGGTGACTGTCTGCGCTTGGAGAAGGTGGAACAGCTCGCTTCGAGGCGATAAGTCCGGGGCAAACGAACAGCGATCTCCGGTGCAGGCTGTTTGCTATACCAGACCCAGGCTCAGCACAATGTACTGTATGTATTAGGGTTGTCAAAAAAATCGATAATAAACAAATAATACATTAAAATACTATTATTTTAATAATATCGAAAAGAAAAACATAAATAAAAAAATAATAATTAAAAACTAAAATTCTATCATAAAAAAAAAAAAAAAAAAAACTAAATAAGTTGGCACTGTGGTATCGATATCGAGTATCGAGTCTTTTTTCAAGTATCAAATCGAGTTTGAAATTTTAGTATCGTGACAACACTAGTATGTATACACTACAAAAGGTGGCAAAGCTCGGTTCGTGCGATTCGAGGTGGGGGCGCAGCTTAGTTCGGGGCTGACACATCTGACAGGTGTAGGACCCGTCAAAGGAGACGGCGAAGAGAGAGAAAATGAGAGAGAGCGCGTCCAGGCTAAAAGTAAACCCACAAGTAACGCAATTGGAGCGCGGAAAGAATGAAGTGAGTTTTTAGACCCCAAGCGGACGGCATACGCATGCTTTACTAGGAAGGCACTCTGAGATTTCGTGAAAAGTTGGTGGGGATTGTCCCATGTTGGCTCAGAATTGGGGTGGACATATCCACACCGGTTATACATAAAGCTACGCCTATGCTAGACCCATTCACCTTTTGTATCACAACTACATTCAAGCAAAATTTGAATGTAGATTGCTTTACTTTATGCAGTATGCCTATTCATTTGAACTATGGATACATCCTTGCTTGTGTCCTTCACTTTATGCATAAACGTCACAAATGAGATGGACCGCATTTTGTACCATGAATGTCACACAATTCTGCATTTTTACTGTCAGTTTAATCCTTGGACTCCATTGATATTCATGCTCTTACGATCATGTGCTATAATTTACATGTTTGCCTGTGTCCGCCTGATAAACACACTTTTTGCAATTTATTTTCCCTCAACTCTGCAGAAAACGATCCAACGACAGCCTGCTTATTACACATAAGAATAGAGGTGTCATACTTCCATCTGAAGACTTTGTAACGGAAACTCTCCTCTTTTCCCTCGTCTTTTTTTGTGGAAAGATGTACCAAATGAAATGCCGGCCATGATTGATTCTCAAGGCTTTGCGATTTTGACTCCACAGAATTAAAGTCAGTGTAAAGAGTGGTTGGTTTAATATGCCAAAGGTAGTCTTAAGCTTAACACCGAATAGACATGCAAAAGCCCATATTTACATCTGTGTATAATGATATATGCAGAATCCAAACGCACGGAGGAAGAGGAGCGTAAAATTGCCCGTGTTGGAAATGCAGGGATTAAGATGGCTGCTTTGCTGGAGATATGGTCGGACTTTGTGTCAGCACATAACTTTGAGCTTGAACCAGCAGCCAGTAGCATGGAATTCCTGGGTTTTCTTTAAAGCTCAAACTGTATTTTGTTATATTTGAAAAATTCTAGTGTTTGCTTTCTAAAAGAAGCAGCGAAAGATCCATTTGGTCTTTTTATAATGTTGATATTTGTCTGTAGGTGGGTGGTGACTGCGTGGTTTGACTGTGACATAAAAGATTAATGATAATAGAGAAAATCTTCAGTCTTAGTTCAAGGCATCACACATTTACTTTGAGGTCACATTCAGTTTGAGACTCGCCTGTCACACCAACTTTAAATTCGACAAGAGAGAAACAACTCTTGTACATTGACCTGGAAACCGCAGCAGAGCGCAGACCTGAAACAAGGGACAACAGCTAAGCATAGGATGGTTGTATAATCAGTAAGTAAGTAAGTAAGGAAAGTTTATTTATATAGTAACTTTTACAGACAAAGTCACAACACATAAAAATACAAGTACAATGCTTGACAAAATGAAAAGGTTTTGAGGTGACCCTTAAAAGCATCAACACAATGAAGCATCCACACCATTAACAGATTCCAAGACCTCAGAGCTCGAGAGGGTCTGGATCTGATCACTGACATAAAAAGGAGCTTGACCATGTAGAGCTCTAAAAGTGAGCACTGCTATTTTAAATTGTATCCGGTAATAAACTAGACGCAAATGAAGAGCTTTATGAATAGGTGTAATGTGAGCTCCTCGGTTTGTGCGGGTCATGAGCTTCACCGCAGAGTTTTGGATCAGCTTGAGAGGAGAGAACTAAAAATAACTAAATATTACATACTAGGCATGTAATTACTTACTTACTTACTTTATTGTTTAATGTTGAGCTACAGTTTATAAGAGGTATGTTGTAATTGGTCCTGCAGTGAGACCCGCTTTCAGTCTTCGTCAGTGATAAGCAGAGTTGTGGAGTTGTGACTTGTCTTGAGTCATACTTGAGGCCATATTTTGATGACTTGAGTCTTGACTTGATAAAATGGACTAAGACTTGGTACTCGACTTGGACTTAAAGGTCAGTGACGTTGACTTGGAGCTCTGTAACCTGAGATAAAGACTGGAACGCTAAAATTTGAGGACTTGGATGAGGGCATTGAGACTTGACTTACCTTACCTTAACTCTGGACTTGAGGCCAAGAACTTGAGACTTACTTGAGATCTACTTGAGACATGCAAAGCCGTGACTTGGTCTCATATCTGATAATAGGTCTTTGTCAAACCGACAAACTAAAATGTTGTAGTACCACAGAGCATCATCATGCATCTTAAGCGTACTTAAAATAGATGATGTAATCCTTCATTTGTCCAGGAGTGATCCATTAGTCTTCAAAGTTGTCATCAGGACAGCGTTTTCATGAGTGAAAATTACTTTTGGAGAGTCGAAACGTCTTGATCTTCAAAAAACGCTGTCCAGATAATAACTTTGAAGCCTTTCTACTTACTTTAGATACTGTTAGCATGTATCAGCTAACTGTACAACCACAATGACTATACAGAGTCCAGAGCGTTTGCTCAGACAAACTTTGGATGCAACAACAGATCTTGCGAATCAAGCCAAATGTGTACAATCTTTAATATCTAATTACTCAAACTGATTTTAATGCCTTTATCCAACCTGACTTGCTTGAGTATATAATTGATCTACTTTATTTTATCATAACATTTCATAAATCCGACAGAAGGTTAGTCTTACACTGGTTAAAACTAGATGAAAGCCACACTTTTATGGGCAGAGCTCTTCACACAAACACTTTATTCAGCTGTAAAGTTCATAACCTTCTCTCTGTGAGGCCAGTTTTAATCACTGCAACAAAAGCAGTGAATACTAGAGTTTTGCTGATTACTCTATGGCTCTGTCGTAGCCGTGTCTCAGAGGAAAATGTGTCCTGTAAAGATGAGCAGCAGCCTGACCTTTGACCTCTGGCTTCATGAGCGGACATTGATTTAGTTCCTGTGTGTTTTCTGCTTGGATGCTCAGACAGAGGCACTTTGCTCTTCTGCAGTGTCTAATGGACTGGAGCCTAATACAAGAGGGAGATACACAAGAGGGGAAAGACAACTGTTGATTTTTCAGTATTTTTGACAGTAAATGCAACGCAACATGGAATTATTCATTGCTCATACAATATTTTACTGAAGAATGTTTCTAGGCATATGACTGTACGCAGAAGTTTGAAAATACCAAGATCTGTGAAATGATATTGTACTAAATGTATATTCTACCTGTGTTTGTGCAGTGTAATGTCAGTGTTCAGCTCATGTAAAGTGACACAGCTCCAGCCCTGCAGACAAACATGGCTGCCGTTTTATCTGCTGTTCAGTCTAACCACCCGGGAGTTCATTGTTTTGTTTTGGTCATGCCCTGTTTAGTGACCTTTGACCTGTGCTGTGGCATCTATATTTATAGACTCTTTGCCCGGGGCTTTCTGTGCTCACTGGATACACATGTTTTTATGTTGTGCATACATACTGTACACTGTAAATCTAATTGTAAAAAAAAACAAAAAAAAAAACATTTGTGTCATATTTATTTGATCAGTTCTGTTAAAATTCTTACTCAATTTGGCAACAATTGGCTTGAAAATGTACTTAAATATTTATTATGAAAACATGACAGATAATCTATAGAACTTGGAATCGTGATGCATTTTCAGTTGGCTTATTTTATACCTAACCTCACGTCACTCTGGAATGACTGGTGCTGAAAGCCCTGGGAAAAATGGCAATATTTTAATCTGATGGTCGAAGCATAGACATTAAATTAGTAGACGCGCAATCAGCAGCTCTGCTCTGTTTCTACAACTCGAACAGCGCAACACCATATTCCTTCGGTAGATTTGACGACACAAATCAATTGAACTCGTTGGCAGAAGTTGCACTTTTATGGATAAAACAAGCTTAATCAAACGATTTCAGCAAAACCATGAGCAAAACGGACTGTTTTGTGTCTTTTGAAGCTTTAGTAAACAACACTGGCAATTAGGGATGGGACGATTCACTTAAGTCACGATTCCATTCAGTTTTGGATTTTGTAGCCACGATTTTCGATTTTGTTTGATTTTGTTTGTTCATCTATATTAACTTTCTTTTTTTCCTAAGACACAAAATACACCATAATTCATGACATTTAAAACAAAGCCACTGTTGTTTAAAAGTGTTTTTGTCAACATTCAAAGAGTAAACAGTCATATTAAGTGTATATTTAGAGTTTTTAACCCATCAGTTGTTAACACAACATAATAAAGCACATTCAGTCAGGTCTGGCAAGTTCAGGCTTTGTTTCTTCAAACATTGTGAATATTTTTTGTATTGTGTGTATTATACAAATACAGAGTGTGTGTGTAAGTCAGTGGCTGCAAGAGCAAAACTGATCTATTCTGGCCTTACGATTCGATTTCTGTGAACTTCGATCAATCTTCGATGTTTTCGATTGATTTTCCATCCCTACTGGCAATGTTATCTTGTGTTTACCAAATACATTCATAGACAGGAAATCCTATGTAAACCCCGCCACCGATACGACTTGAACCTGGACTTCTCCACAGAGAAATGAAGCTACATGTACAACTTTTATTTGATGATGTTTATGTCATTTTTCTGCTGTTTTCACTGGTAACAAGTAAGAGACGATTTTTAGTGGTCATCAGAGTCTTAATTGATTCACTAGATCAGAAATCTGTATTTGAAGTCCGCTAGTCGTTAGCAGTTTTATACACAAATTGTACCTATAATAAAAAACTAAAAGGTTTGTAAACTCAACAGTAAATTGTAGTGAGGTTCAGACCTTTGCTAAATGTGGTCGGTAGGTTTGTACCAGTTGACACTCTCTGGATCCTTCATAACTTGTGTATTTTGCAGGCTAATGCTAACGGTGATAGGGAAACAAACAGGAGAACGCTCCAGAATTCTTCAAAATATGCACCCGGACTAGCTCAGATGCTAAGTGTTCGATATCATCAGAGCCAGACTGTGGGTCTACTTATTATATGTCTATCGGTCAAAGCATCTGAACCCGGAAGTAGCAAAGAAGCCACTTTTTTTTTTTTTTTAAATACAAACACAAACATCTTTCTCATCCTGAAAGGGTTTGTAAAGTCAAAATAGTCTGTTATTCCTAGGGGTGTCAAATTAGTGCATTTATTGAGATTAATTAATTACAGACATATTAATCAAGTTAATTTTTTTAAATCGCATTAATCTATTTTGAAATCTTTAAGTGGTGATGAGTCACAACGAGACAAAAATCTAGAAGCAGGCGAAGGTCATTTTTTGCAATAGATTAATATTTCCCAACTGCAACTGTAATGTAATTAATTAAATTGGATAAAAACAAAACAAAAACACTTAAGTTGAGTGTTTTTCACAGTATTTTTTGGTGAGATTAAAAATAGATTAATTACAGATCATAATTAATTAATCTCTCCATTTTTTTAATCGTTTGACAGCACTAGTTATTCCATATTTGCTTTGGGTTGTACGTGCGCTTCCATCTCATCATTGCTTTGCTGCTGCGCTGTGATTGGTCCGGCGAACAGTGTTTGTCTCTAAATGTCCAGCGGGTGTCACTCCAGATGACTTCTTCTTGTCTTTTGACGCTCTGTTCATCCAATTCAAAACAAAACGTCTCAAACACGAGCTAATCTTTTGAATCAGAGTCACGTCGGGCTGATGCAGATGTTTGTTTTTGGCCGTGCAGTCTCTCCACATTGTACTGGGTGGTCCTGAGCGGCCAATCCGAGGCGAGCTTTGCCTGTGGGCTGCTTCGGGCTCTGCTTTAATGATGCTCCAGTGATCAGCACAGTCTATACAACACTAACTACTCTGTGTTTAGTCTGACTACACACCTGCCAATCACAACACATTCTCGTACGCTTAGAGTTTCATTACAAAGTTCAATTGGAGGTTTTAATGCTGAGATCAAAAGGAAATGACAGAATATTTTGATGTTAAGCTAAAGTAAAATTTTATTCAAAACTAAGAATTGAGTTTTGATTGTAGGCCTGTGTAAAATTAGCTTGGCTGCTTTTTTCTGCAGCAGTGTTCTCTCATCATTAGTTTACTCAAAGCTGTGTTTGATCAAACGTATGCATGTTTGCCTAGTTTGCATTTATTTATATTTATTGCATTTTTATTGTCTCACCCAAACAATGCTGAGGGAGCATCACTTGAAGATATCATAGAGTAGTGTATTTATGTTCAAAAACACCAGATTTAAACATTTTCATGGCATCATTGTTCAACTTGATTTATAAAACCTCTTTCTTTCAGCTCTTGTAATAGTTTTATAAACCAGTTAGCCATTATTTCTCAATGTGCACGATGCTTTTAACAACTATTACAAAAATAGAAGAAAAAAACCTTAATGTTACACTGTGTAGCTTTGGACCAAAATAGACTTCGAGTGGGCTTTCTGTTTCCTTCCTTTAAAAGCTGCTCCTTATAGGTGTGGTAGCTGATTTTGACATTACAAACATGATTTAGGTTTTAAATTGGACAACTTTCACTCCTAAATCCTACGACACTTGGTTCATATCAATTTGTATTAATTATTTGTTGCAATTGTAACTTAAAAAACACTTCTTACAAACAGCAAAGTGAAACTGAGGAGGACCACCGACAGCCAATCAGAGCGCAGCATTCAGCTCCTGATTAGAACCAAATGACTTTATTATTCAATTCAAACAGTACACAGGTGTCTCATTTTTTCACAAAGTGCTGCATTTATCATAGACTGTAGCGGAAAGGACAAAAGTCATTCATTTATTCCTAAAATGTTATTTATCCCAACTTTAATATTGACATGTATTCATTTTGATTGCAGTTACTGCTTAAAAACATATTTTGTGAATCTGGAGGATTCAGATTCCATTCAGACAGTAGGCTACTCAGAGGTCTCATTTTTCCACAAACTGCTCTATTTATCATATACTTTTTAGTGAAAATACAAAGCTTACTAATTTACAACAAAAAAAGTTAGTTCAACAAGATTTCACACAATGGCATAAAACATATTTGTCCTCATTAAGAAGGTTCTTTAGTGTGGTTTTACATTTTTAGTAAAGTTAGTTAATTGCGTAGTTGAGATTTCACCTCCATAACGTTACACAATGTCACTTTAACCAGTCTAAAACTACCACACTGCTCACAGCATTGTAAGGGTTAGGGTTAGGGTTAGCTATAACAATCGATTACATTAAGCAATAACCAATAATCTGCCATCTTATTCAATTTGAGATTATTGCTAAACTTACTTTTATCCTGGGTTTTCGCAGTACACACTGAGGCAAATCCACCGTCAGCTGCACTCATTCAGTCCGTGATATCTGGCAGAAAAACAATATCCACTTGTGTTTTCCCAAAAGCAAATCCTCTGGAAGAAATGATCCAGCAAACAGTGTTTCTCGTCTGTAAAAAAAAGTCCATAAAAGTACACAATGCAAAGTTTCTCCGGCAAAAGTAACAGTTTACCCTGATGCCTGATTTGGGGTGTCCATCCACAAGCTTTTTTAGCTAAACTTAGTTAATTGCGTAGTTGAGTTTTCACCTCCATAAAGTTACACAATGTCACTTTAAAAGCCCCCAAAAAACAGACTTTATTATTTTTTTTCACTGGAATATTTTTGTTGCTTTTAAACACTTTAAATTAGTGGTGTCAAATTAGTGCATTAATTGAGATTAATTAATTACAGACATATTAATCGAGTTCATTTTTTAATCGCATTAATCTATTTTGAAATCTTTTACTGGTGATGAGTAACAACAAGGCAAAAATAAAGAAGCAGGCGAAAGTTATTGGACTGATTAACGGAAATTTTGTGACTTCCTAAAGTTTGAATTTTTTGCAATATATTCATATTTCCCATCTACAACAATAATGAAAAATAGATTAATTAGATTAACCATATACAGATCATAATTAATTAATCTCTCTATTTTTTTAATCACTCGACAGCTTGAATCGCTCCATTTATAAAGCGTTTTTCCATCTTTGAAGGAACTCAAACCACTTTATAATCAAGAATCCACTCATCCAGTGTAACAGACACTGAGGCAATGTGGGTAAAGTGTCTTGCCCAAGGACACAAGGACAATCAACTCTTTTTGTCCCACTGTGGCACCTGGTGTTCCATAAGTCTCCCATCCAAGTACTAACCAGGCCCTGCCCTTGTTACTGAGATCTAACATGATCAGGCTTTGACAAACAGAAATGACCACCAGCTGGTTTCCATAAAGATGTTGTTTCTTTTGCTTTAAGATTTCACAATTTGGCATAAAACATAAAACATGTTCCACAATAGTTTAACGTTCTATTTCATTCACTTTCATTTGTGCATGTGTTTTTCCACCCTCAGAAGCGCGATTGTTCACTCACAGATTGCCAGGACAGTAGGACATTTCATTGATATTTGTGGTGATGGATTAACGCTGTAATTTCCTGCTGAAGTGGTTTTGCTCCACCTGCCGTTCCCATTATCAGTGATGGAGGCGCCTCGTGTGCACTTTGCCAAATTTCCCGTGTCATTGTGAAGCTCCTGTGAATCATTTAGGCTGCGTCGGTGCCGTGTGTGCGTGGACGACTGTCTCCTGGATTTCATACGGTTACGTTACGTTCCAGGTGCAACACGAGATTTCACTCTCAGATCTCCGCGTTTGTCTTTCCGACTTCCCCTGCTGAGCTTTGGACACGTCATGAATAAGTCATTAAAGGAGATGTGTTGTATAATATGTGAGCTGACAGAAATGTGTAATCAGAAAGCACACATTACCTCATTTCTCTTCAGTGTTGTCTTTGTCCTGGCTGTAAAGGGAATTACATAAGGGTGATAAACAAACCTATCTCAGTCTTGACATGTTAATGTGGCAGGTGTACCTTAGATATGCACATTTTGAATCAGTATTATAGTCATTGGCCCAGAGTAGGAAAAAAAAAAAGGTTTGAAGTGAGCCTCCGGGCTGCTGCATCAGAGCGCCGCCACTGACTCTTCTGAAAGTTAAGTACAGTTATTGCAACAATATACATACAAAAACACAACACATGACCAAACACAGTCAGTACACCTATTCACAAAAGAGAAGGAGAGGTGCCTGAGGAGTGTGAGTCTGAATGGGTTTGGAGCCACAACATTTCATCTTTTGCATTTGCCGCGACATGATCATGGAGGACTGCAGAATGTTTTAGAGATAAGGTTGGAGGAGAAAAAGAAATGTAACACCGAACACAATCAGTCTTTCCTGGACCCTCAGCGTCAGGTCTACACATCCAGTTCATGAGTAACAACGACAATCCTGTGACTAAAAAGTGTTCGTCTGGACTAAACCAGATGTAAACCAGACTTTTCGGCGCCACTTTCTGATGTAATCCTCCGTTCGGTCATTCACGCCTCAGTACCTATGTTGATTAATTTATAGCCCCTACTCCAGATCAAAATAATTTAGATTAATGTAATCCACTTTAAATGAATATTTTGGCACTTTAGACTGTTCTTTTTAGAATATTTACTTAAAGGGCAAATACGATGCAATTCTTTGTTTTGTTTTCTTTCTTCAAACATGCTCCTGAGTACCTCTACTTTTAGAACAAATATAGAGTGCAGTAAAGCGTACATGAGTCATGTGTTGGCACATAAGAAATGGAGTTAGAGCTACTACTGACTGAAACATACATTTCACAGGGCAAACAATCAAATCAAACATGCTAAAGCTGCAGAAAAGCTCAAAATAAGTGACAGTGATTTATGTACTTAAATTGGTTTTGTGAGATCTATCTATGAAATCACAGATCAGGGACATTCAGAATGGTGTTTTTAGGAAAACAAAATATTTCTCACAGACAAAACTTAAGCTGTGTTTTTGACGCGGAAGCTATTTTACAGTAGGAATAAAACTTCCAAAAAGTCCATTTAGCAAAATGTGTCCACATTTCTAGTTTCCTTTGCAAAAGTGTATTCAACTTTCTGTAGGACCAGTGGTGGCGATCATAGAAGCCCAGAGTTTGCTCCAAACATAAATGTTTCTTGTAATGTGGTGCTCTCGTTGTAAAGCACTTTGTTATTTTTACCTGTTTAGTTTGGTTTAGTTTATTATTAGGAACCCCATTAGCTGCAACAAATTACAACAAACAGCTGCTAGTCTTTCTGATTGACCCATTTTGATCCCAACCCTTTGATTTAGCACATGCATGGGAAAGGATTGGTATAAATAAATACAGCTTACATAGTTTAATTAATTACCACTATGACTTTTATAAGCACTTTTCATAACTCGTAGAAGCCTGAGCAAGTTTAGCTGTCACAAGAGCGAGTGGCGGCGCACACTGTTTGCCGCGACCCGGAGTGCTCTCTTCAAATGAGATTTAGTTTTACTGTAAATCTCATTCATCACATACTTGCATGCTAACTCTATACAAATAAATGCTGTATAAACAGATGTAGACAAGTCAGCACAAACTAATTTTCTCTCAGGTAAATGTGCTTACAATATATACAGTATGTACTGAGGCAAAACTGATTTTAAGTCATTGCATTAAAAAATAAATCAGATAGAGAGCCTTTAAAAGTCTTTGAGCTGCTGCATCCATCACCTCCGTCTGCTCCGAGCCTCTTGAAAAATGTCTTCCCCGTGCTTTGGCCCTCTTCCTGGACTCATCTGGCGTCTGGAGCAGAGGCCGGCGGGTTTGGGAACTCCTCGACGCGGGGCCCTGTGAGCAGACATTACCGCCGGCTCCGCTCTTGACAGGTATCTATAGAAGCCATTGAGTTTAAATTAAAGTGGAGTGTGAGGCGATCCATCACGGGACGGCGGGCTCAGGACTCGAATCCAGGGTGATGCATGGGACTCTCCTCCTCCGGCGTTTACGAGATGCTCAGCTGACATCAGGGTGAAATTACACTGGACGCCGACACTCCCACGCAGCAAAACACTCACACACAAAAAAAAGAGTTTGAAAGACACAGCTGAACTTCTAAACTCTGCCCACAATCATATTTCAACTGGAGCTGGCCAATGGATAGAACCTTGACTTAAGGATCGAAAATGTCTTTGCTTGACTCCAGCCTTACCCAAAAACAAAATCATAATTTAAAATAATCCATCAAATTAGAGCTGCAAAGAGTCGTCGACATAATCAGCTGTCTCACAGATTACAATTAGTAGACGCGCAGTTCAACTCTGATGCTATCGAACACTTAGCATCTGAGCTAGTCCAGTGTTTTTAAGAACTTGGGAGCATTCTCCTGTTTGTTTTCCTATAGCCGTTAGCATTAGCCCGCAAAATACACAAGTTATGAAGTGTCAGCTGGTACAAACCAACCGACCACATTTAGCACAGGACAAAAGTCAGAACCTCGCTACAACTTACTGTTGAGTTAATTTGTTGATAAAACCGCTAACGACTAGCAAACTTCAAGTAGAGATTTCTGATCTAGTGAATCATTTAAGATTTTTATGACCACTAAACATTGTTACATGTCACTTGTGAAAACAGCAGAAAAATGACATTAACGTCACCAAATAAAAGTTGTATATGTGTAGCTTCACTTCTCTGTGGAGAAGTGTCCAGGTCAAATCAACAATTGATAGGGTTTGAATTGCATATTGTGTCTCTGAGTGTATCAGTTTAGGAAACATACAGCCCAATCTCACAAGAAAGCATGCATTTACCACGACATTACACAACATGTAAATGAGGTATGATTAGCACGAGTTCACAGCTGTTTTGCGTAATTATAGTACGCATCACAGTCCCCATTCATTTCTATGGTGGTTGTTAAGACGTGTTCTTATTAATGTATATTAACCAAATCCTGATTGTAATCTTAACCTGCCCCAAGCCCCAGACCTCTTACCCATTTTAGTAACTTTATGCCTTTTTCATATCGTGCTAAATGAATGGCGTAACATAAGTACAGCTGTGAACTCGTGCTCAAAATACGCTGTTTTTGTGTCGTGGTAAATGTACGCCATCTAGTGAGATTGTGTTGCAACATTATATAAAGCCCCTTTCACACATTGAACCCGTTAAAGTACCGTGTCTTGTTTGCCGGTATGCTTCACCATTTGTCCCATTCATATATGCAAATCATCCCAGAACAATACCGTGTCGCCACCATTCACATCTGACACGGCAACATGGAATGATTTGGGCACAAACTCGACTATAAAGCACATAAGCACTTTTAAATTTGTTTAAAATGCTTTTTTATTGTTTGATTGTCATTATTTTAAGTAGGTTATTAGCCTATTTTGCAACATTGGTGGCTTATTAATGACCTATCATTGTTTGCGGGGAGAAATGCAGGGATGTGTTTGGTGTGCGAATGCAGCGTACTACGCATAATGTGGCTGGATGGGCTTAAACTCAGTCCTGAGATGGCTAAGCCGTCAGCTCTACCTGCCGTCAGAGCGGGGGAGTGTGAGTGACCGCAGGAGTTCGTCCACACAGTTGGGCACAGCGAGGATGGACTGTGGACACTCCCAGAGCGCGGGCATCGTGCAGAACCATTGATTCTGACCTGGATAAACAACGCGCTGTCCCACACTGCGCGCACGGAAGAAGGCTCCGTACTGTCCGTGCCACAGATCCATAGTTTTTACCGGGACTCGTGCGCAAGAGGGGAGAATACGGCCCGTGCTGTCTGCATCTGGACTGGTGGGCTCGCGGGGAGGATACTGCCCCGTGCTGTCTGTACCGTGACTCGCGCACACGAAGGGAGGATAGCCTATGGCCCGTCTGTACCGGGACTGCAATGCACGAGGTGGAGGAAGCTCTACAAGACGCCACCCACTGCCGCGGTTGAACCAGGACCGGAGTCTGGTTTGGGGACTAGCTCTTTACGCAGAATGTCAAGACTGCATTTTAAAGGATTTCTGGACTTCAGTCTGACCGCGCGTACATTCGGTGAGTTTGCAAGTTGCATTTTATAGCCTATTAGTAAAATGAAACAAGTGTTTTCTTTGTGACAAGGTCAGCTGATTCAAGAGTAGGGCAGGATATATCGTATCGCTTTTAATCCTTCAGATTTAAGGCTGGTCTGAAGCGCAGTAGGAGCAAATAAGAGCGTGCTTCGTTCTCTGTGAGTCTGTGAGTTGTTCTGTTGCCATGGAGATTGTACTGGCAGTCACATTTCGCTTTCACACATGTCAACACGGGACTAGTCCCGCGACTGTTCCCAGTAATATTACTAGATATTGACACGGATCAAATGCCAGGACAAAATATACCGTGTTTCCGTTCTGGAGCCTTTCACACTTGACCACATACTAGGAACTTTACCGTGTAAGGGTCTATGTGTGAAAGGGGCTTAAGATTGACAATGTTGTTTACTAAAGCTTTATAAGACACAAATCAGTCCGCTTCTGCCATTGTATCCATTTGCGTCATCACATCTACCGGAGGAATATGGCGTTGCACTGTTCGTGTTGTAGCAACAGAGCAGAGCTGCTGACTGCATGTCTACTCATTTAATGTCCATGGTTAACACATCACCTTCTGAGTTGTGCCTTTTAATAATGTGGCAGGTTTAGATGATGCACATGCAAACCTAACATCTGCGTTGACACAAAGCACATCAATAGGAAGTTTCAGCCCAGCACTGTAAGATGCTTATTACCTCAGGCTGTTTGTGGTGCCACGAACCCTTCACACACTTGTCAAATCAACTGCCTTGGACTTCACTTGAGCTGGTCACCTTAACAATCACTGTATATTACACTTGGATTTCTATCAACTGTTCAATAAACTTATCAGACTGGAGCTGTGGGAGATGTCATAATCGTGCTGTCTTACAGTCTGTTGCAATGAGCTGGATATGTTGAAACCCTATAATTAAATTAGAAACAAATGAGTTTAGCTGTAATTTATATTGTATGCATTTTTTGTTTTCTATATACTTATTACTTTAGTATTTTACACACTGTATTATGAAACTCTTGACTTTGTAATGAATGGTAAACTGTACCTAATAAAAAAACAAATAAATACATCCCGATGGAATGTTTTGAACAATTTAAAATGCCTATAATGTGCTCATGACTTATAAGTGCATTGCGTAAGTGGCAAAGGTTTTGAACAAGGGCGTCATCTTTGAGAGTTTGAGGAAAAGCTTAGTTTTAGCGTGAGAGAAAATTGTAAACAAGCTCTTTACAGGACTAATTTCTCATAAACTAAATACTCAATGGCAATTTATCATTCTACTAAAACATAAACCTTACCAAGACAAACAGCTAAGCGCTAAAACTGAGTCTAAATGTGGATGTACTTTAACAGGCCTGAGAGTCTTACCTTCTAATGAAAATAATCAACAGATGAACGTCTTATTGATCTTCAGCACAGTTCTTCTTTCTCGAAAACATGTCCAAGTGCTCCTCGGCTACGATACGATACGATAAGCTAGTTGTTATGTTAATTCTTCTGTGTTGTGGGGTTCGGAAGCTAGATGGCAGTATCTACCACTGATTATTTGATTTTTTTATTAAACAGTCTTTATAACATAACTGTTGTATAAAATCAAGAGCTTTTGCGAAACAAAGGAGGACTAGCGCGGGAAAATGCGACCAGCGCCACTCACGTTTATGAGCCTGTCTGCGCTTACAGAGACAACCTCGGTAAGTTTACAAAACATCATGACGCACATCCAGACCTGTGCCAATGGACTGTAATTTAATATATCGTAATATTGAGCATTTAAACGTACGCAATGCACCTTTAACTAACCTATTAATTGAAAAGTTTGTTGATAGATTAATCAACAAGTAATTAATCATTAGCTGCAACTCTTCAATATTTTTTTGACAGCTTACTGAAACCTTGCCACAGTGAATATACTATGGTATATGGTCAAGTCTTCGGTTCAGTACACACAGCACACCTTGTTCTGTCCCGTGTTGTATATAAATCTATTTGAGTGTTTCCTCAGAAAGCCCATAGAACACAGTGTCCCGGTCTGTTGTGAGCCGTTATGTTTGAGTCTGACAGGCTTTTCCAGGAGACATGAGTAAACTGCAGCTTTAGTGACGACAGCCATGAGTCTGAGAGGAGCCGCGCTGATGAAGTCATAAAGTGTGAAGAGACGTTTACTGCTGCTGGAGACTGATGCATGGAAACTTAGTCATAAAACACAGGAAAGACAGAGGCGGAGTTTACATGTTTATCTCCAATCAACACATCTATAACAGTATTTTTTTTTTCCGGTGAGTTTTATCCATCTTATTACACTTTGAACCTGTTTTTTGGCAGCAGGCTTCCTGTTTGGTTATTCCCAGCTAGAAATACAAGCAAACCTAAGCTTTCAAACAAGGCACAGCATATCCACGTTATGGAAGTACATCTAAACCCACGGCTACAAAAAGTGGGAAGAAGGTGAAGAGGATTGACCTTTTAGACCTACGTCACATGATCATGAGTGCACCATGATGGAGGGCAGAAGGCATTATCTCATATTTTCTTATTTTTGGTAAAGAAAGCAATGGATGCTTTTAGTGCTTGTTCAGTACATTTGTCTGTGGAAGTAGGACATATTTTAGACACACACAAAGAAAAGAATTTAGAAAAAGCTAATGAATGCAACTGATCCAGACCCTCTTCCTCCTGCTGTCTGCTGATTAAATAAAATTTACAGGTTTGCCTGACTTTACTCTCATGACTTGTACCATTCTGTGGTAAACAGGGTTTTGTCTCACACTGGAGCAGATTTAAAACAAGAGGTTGGTTTCAGTAACTTGACTTTATACCATGTGAGGCTGGTGTTAGCCACACATGATGCAGGTTGTTTCAGATGTTATTTGAATCTTTTTTTTTTCAAATGCCATACATTTTTTTTTATTATTAGCATTGACTTACTTTGTTTAAAGTCTTCACTGCAAATCTGTAACAACTTAGAGGGATCCAGTTCTTTGGATTTATTGCTGCCATCCACTACTGTCTTCTATCTTCATCAAAATGTAAATGAAAAAGCTACAGACCTAGGCTTACAACCTCCTGCCTGTTAGTGCAGCTTGTCACACAAGATACAGCCATTTTACAGGTTTTCGGCAAAGTTTCCATAGTTGTACTGCACACAGACAGTGCTTTTGCCCCCATCATGGAGAAGTGGGCGTTCCCTCGAAGAGTGTGACCACACGTGCAAAGGGTCAATAATGTTATTTCAATGGGCTTTTTAAGACACCATTTTGAAGCAAAATTGCACATTTTTTGAAGGACTCCAAGAAGATTAGCTGGGTGACTCATGGGTTCAGCTAATAGGGATGCTTAAAAATAACAATGATGTGTAATTTTCCCATTGTATTCATGTTTATTTTCTTTTTTAACATGGGAACATTCGAGTTGTATCAGCTGTTTTACATGATTTGTTCAGGAGAAGATATCAGACTACAACAGTCGATTTGTGTTTTGTTCGTTGTCACAATATACATATGTTTTAAATGAATAATAAAATAAGTAGAAACTGATCTTCTGACTTCCTGTTGCAGAACTAACAAGCCCAGCCTTCCCACAGTCACTTTAGTCACTCACACAGTTCTATTTTAGAAATGTGAACTTTGATTAAGTTTGGAAGTTGAAACCTTGTTATGTTGGTTCTTATTTTAGGTTTTGTGTGTGTGTGTATCTCTCTGTAAGGTAAAGTGTTTAGGAATGTGCTACATTTTGCTGAAGTTGTTGTTGGCACTTCCTCTGTGTTAATTTTAGATTTTACACTTCAGTGCAGTCTTTTAGATTCATTCATGCATGTATTTCTTTCAATTGGTAAGTTATTGAATGAAGCAGAACAGACACCTGTCTAAAGGGTGGAAGTTTAATTCCATGCTGTAGTTCAAGTTCCCAGTCTTTTTCTCTTAATGACCCACAAATATGTTTTAGAACTAAAATCCTTCTCCAAACTACTCATCGATAAATCCTTTTCTGAACAGTCAAATGTGTTATTCAACAGTCAAACATAACATTCCTTAATCGAAATGACCTGATGCGTCAGTCGGTTTAATTTCACTTTGTGCAAACCGTGATATCACACTATTGGGTTTTGTACTTTTTTGCTGTAGATTCGCCGAACACTTCAGTCTTGTCCAGGAAGCAAAGCATTTTATTTATTTATTTATTTATTTATACACTTGTTTGGAAGGGCCAGGGGTTTCATTTATAAAACGTGTGTATGTACAAAAATGTTATGTACGTACACTTTCAACGGTACTTTTATCAAAAGAAAGTTTATCAATGAGAGCCATAGTTGCCATTTAAACCAATGCCAGGTTTATAGGTTCAAGCTCAGAGCTGATTTGCAGAACCGTTAATCCAACATTAAAAAACAAGGACAATACAGTACATTTGATAACTATTTACATGCATACAACTTAAAAGTATTTACACAAACATGTTTGCCATTGATGCTCTTCCTGTGCAGTAAACATGCAAATTTAAGGACAACATAGTCTATTATTTCAACAAATTCTCTTCTCGCTGATTGGTCAATTGTACTTCCTGTGTTTTTGGATATCATCTTTAATTCTGTAATACCTAACAGAAAAGAATGTAATAGAAAAACTTTTTTATCTGCCCTAACAAGTGGCAGAAAGTCTTCTTTGACTAGACTCTGCTCATTCATAAGAAACACATTAAAAACACATCACAATACACAAGACAACAGTTCTGTGGCTGGAGTGAAATGAATTTGAGAAATAATGTTCTGGTCCATGGCCTTGTGAACCCCTGAAAAATCTTTGGGGACCCAGATTTGGACCTTAGGTTGGGAACGGAAGTTTTAGTCTGTTGTGGTTTTGTTGTTCATGTTCCATCTGTCGCTTTTGTGAGTGCATCTGGTTGACATTTGGTCCTGACTACTGACATTTTTCTGTTGAAGACTCAGTCATAACTAACAGACCTAAGAGTTAAAAACATGCTTCGTCCAACAACCAAACAGTAAACTTTTTATCAGATTCATCGTATAATCCTTCAGACTCTCATTGGTGCTGTCAGTGTGAACGTGCTCCCATTAGCTGCAGTCTTTTTACCCTGAGAGCACGAGCTTAAATCTGCTTCTGCACAGTCCCAGTTTGACCTTTCTGTGATCAGACGTGTCCTGGTGGAGCGTGGGAGATACACAAACACACACAGACACACACTGGGCCAGAAGCACTCACCCTGAGAATCCCATCTTCAGACGACACACTGCAAAGTGACCAAAGTGCTCCGAGGGCCCCAAACATGTGTGAGTAAAGAACAACCAGAGCTGACGAGTCACAGAACCTGATATTTTCACACTTAAATGAACACGCACTGCAAAACCTGTCTGCATGGCTCACAAACACAAATACAACTCCTCATAAGTACAGATGATGAAAATAAACAAGCCAACTGAAGTTCTGTGCACAGAGCCTATAGAGTCTAGAAATAGACTCTAAAGAAGATCCGGAAAAAAATATTTTTAAATATCTCATGGCAACATGTGTTGGTATTATTAGAAAAATCTGCCTTTTTTTTTTCCTTATCTGGCTTCTATAACATGAATCCATCAAATAACTTATGAATTGCATGAATATTGAGCTGGCTCATTAAATGTGACCAATCACATAAACAGGCTGAAACCACTGTAGTACCTGTACCTGACCAGTGTGTGGTGCTGTGACACTGATGCAGAAAGTAAGAAAAGTAGAAGAAGACATGGAGCCTAATGTGAGTCTTAAAATGCTATTGAGCCCACCCAATGGAAGAGACTATGCCATCAGAGCACTTGTGAATTTTTTAACATTGAGTGGAATACACCTTTGGGTGTAGACAAAGCTTAATGATTCCTATCAAGAAGTAGTTCCCTGCCTAACCAGAAAGGCAGCAATGTGCCAAGGGGCACCTAGTCTGCCGGAAATTACCGAAGAAGAAGATGAAGAAGACATGGAGCCTGAGCAATAAAGTTGTCACACACAAACTCAAATTTAACTGAGACAGATTTCTTTTAAACTTAGTAAATATTCTGAATGAACAACAAGGACAAACTTTGTGGTGGATTTATGTATTTTCTGTTTCTCCTGTGGTTCGTGTTTGGGCTAGATTCTGCAATCAACAAAGGTCAGTGCATAGGCTTTATCTACTGTATTTTTTTGTCTAAAGTTCCTTCATGTGGATGATTTGTGGTTTTGGTAAATCTACAGTTTGCAGATACGCCTGAGTTTGGCTTTGTGTGGACAGAATCTTCCTGTTTTTGACAATATACAAATAAACTCACACATATCTTTAACTGTTCAGGGACCAAATGTCCTCCCAGTCTTATTTTGACTAAGAAAGAAACACAGTTTTTATACATTTGTTCTGATTCAGTAGTTTACAATCTTTGAAACATGTTTTCTCTCTTAAACCTTTGGGGGAAACAATATAAAAACAGCTGCATTAAAAACATGGTTGTTTGGCCGATGTGATATATTCTTTCTGTTTTTCCTGCTCATGTTTTTTGATGGAAATCATAATGTTTTGGAAGACATTTTATTGCAAGTCAACGTTTGGTTTTTTAGCACATTTTAACAGCTTTAAATTATTGTAGTTTTACTTCAATTAAGAAAAGACAAGCATGACTCTTTACAAAGCTTTCTTTCTGTTTTGGCAAATCTGTAGTCTAAATCGAGCCAACTTTTTTAGTTGTAAATTTGTAAACTGTGTTTTCCACTAAAAAAGTATTTGATGAATGCAGCACTTTGTGAAAAAATTAAACTGCTGAGTACTGTATGAATTGAGTAATAAATAGTTGTAGTTCTAATCATGAGCCAAAAATTGTGATGTTCATTTTTTGCCATACTGCCCAGCCCCTAATCGTTGAAATGGCTAAAAACATGTTTTGTGGAGATACACAATGTGCTAATCAGTAAATTACTTTAATAACTCTTTTATTGGAGAGCTGAGGTCAGTTGTTTTTGTTGCTTGTTTCTCTCTCAAAACCTGGCAACACTGGTCAGTCTTTGACTACTGGATTTAGCCAATGAACAGTGAAGTAGGGAATCTACTGAAAAAGGTTTTAGCATCAGTTAGTGTCTGCATATCCATTGCCGACAACTCCCATATACTATGATGTAACATTTCTCACAGACACACATTTGTCTTAACAGTAAAATACAGCGGTAACATGTACATAATTAAATCAACAGTATCTGAAACATACGGGGACAAAACAGTGCAGCTGGGTTCGTCTGTACCTGAGCCAAGGACAAAGACACAGGAACCCGACGCCGCTGCAATTAGCTTTCGCCCAAACGCACCTACGCGCCTCTGAAAGCTGCTATTAATAAAACACGGCTTAATTGGACTTGGACGACTTCATGTGGATCGTCCCATTCACTCCCTGCGGCCTGAGCGATGGCCTCCGTGTGTGGAGCTGGAATTAGACAATCACATGTGTGGGAGTGTGAGTCGGACGTGTGGGGAACAGTCAAAGAGAAGAGTCATGGAGTAGAGGTGTGCAATATATCATGTTTTAGATAATATCGTGAATGTTGTTTTGGAGATTTGCAAAAATTGAGTTCTTTAGTCGTTTTGTCGATTGATCGCTCGATAGAGTCTTGGTTGACCAAAATTGTTATAAGGTATTTGTATTCAGCAGTAACAGAATCATTGGTCTGAACTGCCTTTTTTATAAAAACACACTGTTTTCTCTTCATTTTCTGTCTAAACTAGAGTTTTTATATGAACTACAGAATATTATTAGTCTTTTTGAGAAAGTCTTCTTGCAGAATTGTCACAATACTAACATTTCCAACCCAATTTTGATACAAATGAATAGACCTGATTCTACATACCACAATGAGAATCAGAAAGCTCTTTCAAGAAAGTTAGATTTTTATGCAATGGACTGACATTTTCAACACAAAATCCAAGTTAGTGATGGGTAGATGGTGCGTCAATGTGTGTGTAACCCATTTCCCAAGCTGGGTCGACCCAGTGTAGACCCAGTGTTGGTGCATTCTAGCGCCATCAAGTGGTTTAATAAATGCACTGCAGTCACTGGGCTCATTCAGTGACGTGCAGTTAAGTTACAGCTGGTGAGACGGTTTATTAACAAAAGACACCTTTTTCTTTACTTTGAACACACATACGAAACGTTCCCATTACAGGAGCACACAAACTTGTGATTTCTTTGCCTCTACACGCATAAATAAAATAAGAGGAAAAAAAAAAAAAAATGACCTGTGGTTCAATCCCGCGACCTTTTGCTCAGAGCAACACCTGCTCTCCCAGTTGAGCTACACGTGAGATGATGTAATGACGCGAATGAACTAATAACTGTGCTTATTTTGTGAGCAAAATTATTATGACTTTTAGTCTGTTGCTGTTAAATATTTGCTTGTGATTATTTATTTAGTTGCTTAAGACTCTGTCAAGCTGCAAATTTATATAGACCCTAATCCTTTTTGGCCTCACAGTGCAGACACAGAGTCATGCTCAGCTTTGCGGGTCGAAATCAAACGAGGGCGTCAGAAACACTCGCTCCAGCGTTGACACCATGTGACCCACAAGACACAGTAGATGTGTTGCTCACGTGACATTTCTTAAAGTGGCACACATGTTGACACGGCTCGACACACGCGCCTTTTCTAGTGCTCCATACATGTGTTGACGCGTCGACTCGTTTGGCCCATCACTAATCCAAGTATATGATAAAACATTTTAGATTCAAACCAATTTTGATGAAACTCAAGATTATTTTAAGATCATTTTGCAGAAAATATCAGATTTTGTTCAAATTGTTTTCATGTTAAAGGTGGAGTAGGTGATTTTCACACTGCAAACACAATTTAGGTTTCAACACATTGTTAATGTCAATATGTATTAAGTTTTGGTTGCAATTTTTTACATAAAACCCTCATTTTTTCTCTTTTAGAGTGAAACTGGAGAGGACCACTCAAGCTCAGCCAATCAGAACGCTGCATTCTTCTCCTGATTAAAACTAAAATTCTTAATTATTTGATTCAGATAGTACTTTAATGTTATTGGTATTTGTTGATTTGCAATATTTACTCTACTTTTAGCTTCAGAGCCTTTGCCACGCCCCTCTTTAGTCGATTAATCGGTCGACGGAACATGTTTTTAGTTTTTAGTTTTAGTTTAGTTTAGTTTTAGTAAGAATTTCTTTGGTCGACTTCAGCCCTAATCGAGCATATTGTTTAGTAAAAAAAAAGGTAAAAAAAAAAAAAATGTCATCTACACTTTTGTGATTAGATTTGTGACATTTCAACAATCATCTAACATTTACTAATTCAAACTTAAATTAGCCAGTACACTAGGCTCATTGGAACTACAGTATAATCATTGACTAACACTGATTTATTTGCTGGCATTATTGTAACTTTGACTTTTGTGAATATTTGGGTGTCGTTTGGACTTGTCGTGTTTTCAGTGCAGTTTGAAAATCTAAATTGAGTTGATGAAGCCCAGTCGCCTGTACGTGCTGTCATAAGTCATCGCTCTTCCCTTCTGCTGAACAAACATTTGGAGCTGACATGTTGGATACATCTGTCTCTGCTCCTTCTGTCCAGAGGTGAACAGTTCTCGTGTTTATTTATGAAAGACATTCATTTTCTTTTACTCCTATGAGAATTAAGCTTTTTGCGGTAAAAAAAAAAAAAAAGTCCACTAATCGGTTGATGGGGCATGTCTAGACAACCAAGATTTTTTTTTTTTAGGTCAGCTACAGCCCATTGTCTGTCCTAGCAACTATGATTTATCTTCAATAAATGCTACAAACTGGAAAATTCTGGATGTTTTGCAGCAATAGCACTGAGCGCTAACAGGTTAAAATGGAAAACAATGAAATATTATGCAAATTGTCCTGGCAACTGCATCCTGTTTAACATCGTATTATTCATTCATTCATTCATTTCCTGGAGCTTGTTCTAGTTGTGGGTGATTGGACCTGTCCAGCGACTTTGGGCCTTAGGCGAGACAACACCCTGAGTTAGCGGCAAATGCAGAAAATTATCAAAACTGGACAGTATATAGGGCTGGGGGATATTAACAAATATTCTCTCTCTCTCTGTCTTTAAATGTTATTCTTGGTCGACTTAAGACTTGTGCTCCCAATTGATTAGTCGACTAAAAGCAAAACTAGCAAATGTTTCAGTGATGTGACCAAATATCTGACCCAAACAAAAAATATAAACAGATACATGAGATTAGTGTATAAAAAAATCTGAATAAGTTGAATAATGTCCTTTCTAACGAATACAAATTTTGGTCAACTAAAAGACCATTGAGTGATCAATTGACTAAAGTATCACCGTCTAACTTTATATGAACATTTACAATGTCATTTTTTAATTTGTTGTTTTTTAACAGCCTTTTTTGTTGCATTTTTACCGCAAACAATGTAATTGATACACATTTTCAAGACAACAATCACATTTGTGTTTGTTGTCAATTGTCTAAAATTAAATATATTGCACACCTCCACTGGGCTAATAAATAGTATTCAAGGATTTGAAATAAAATGTACCTTTTTTTTTTTAAATGATAAGTTGTTACTAGAACAAGTAAAAGCGCAAGAGTATTTATTTATTTATTTTTTTATTTCTAGTAATAAGGAATTTTTTACTTGTTCCTTCAGCAAACGTATTTTAAAATCTACTCATAAGTTCTAGTTATGCCCACTGTTCCAGTGTCAAAACATTATGATGGGATGCATAAAACCGAGGGTTTAGCTGTCCCAATAAGGAGATAAGGAGATTGTGGGTTTGCATCCCGAGTCAAATAATTTTTCAAATAATTTCTTCGGGTGGAGTTTGCACGTTCTCCCTGTGTTGAAGTGGGTTCTCTTTGGCTACTGTCTTCCTCCAACCTCCAAAAAGCATGCATAGACATGAAAAACTGTCATTTTAAGTGTTCCAGTTCTCTCTCTCTCTCTTTCTCTCTCTCTCTCTCTCTCACCACCTCTTTTGTTCCTAAACATTATTACACTTTCAGAATACACACGTGTTTGTCCAGCCTCCTTCTACATCCTCCACACTTGTAATCCGTCTGTATCTTCCCTCGTCGCTGCTGCCGTGTCCCTCTAACTCTTCCCTCTTCATTGTTTCCTCCACTCTCCGTCTGTCCTTATCTGCTCCATCCTTCCTTTCCTCTGCCTTCCTCCCTGTAGCTCTTCTTTTATCTCCAGCCCTGCATCTCCTTCTGAGGCAGAGCGACACCACACACACACACACTTGTTTTTATCTCGTCTGTGCAGCGGCTGGCTTGGTCCGGACTCACATTCCTTCGCTAATGGAGGCATTCTTTTAGACGGATGCTCTTCCACAAACAGAGGAAGAGAAACTAATGCTCCAGTCTCATTTACACATTTACTGAGGCCTGTTGAGTCATTTGTCTCAACTCCAGACTTTTTTTTTAAAGGTGAACCATGTTTGTGTGATCCAAGTATCCAATGGGCTCTGAGCTTAAAGACACAGTAGGAAAGATAAGGATGTCTTTTATTAAAATGCAAAAACACAATTAAATACATTGCAAAGTAAAGACTGATTGACAAGTGATTGATTTGTATGTAAAGATAGTTTCCTGGTGGCTTTCAGCAACAGTCTTCAGGTGGACAATGTGTAGAACTCAAACCACTTTTGTGTGATTGTCCTTGTGGTAAATATTTATCATAACTTTACAGCAGTTAAGTTGTAAAGTAAGAAGAATTGCAGAAAAATCAGTTCTTTAATCAGTTTAATCAGTTCAACAACAGTTTCTTGGGGGTTTAAATAATCAGTTAACACGATTGTTACAAAATATCATCATTTGTCAAATCATTTATGTAGGTTTTGACAAACATTTACAATGTGGTTGCTAGGTAACAGTTGTGGGTTCACCTCTACATGTCATATTTGCCAGTCAAAATACAACAAACTTCATTTTTTAATTTATTTTTTTATTATTGAGAAAGAAAAAAAGCAGTTACATACAAAGCCACCATATCACATTATATGAATCATCTAAATGTATTGTCTCCACTTTCAACTTTTCAAACTTCAAGCAGCAAGCACATTTGAGTTAATCAAAAGTTATGACAGAAATTACCAGGCTACGGTTGGGTTCGTTATGACGGAAATTTTCGTCATTGGTAAGATAAGGTAAGGTTTATTAAGGACAATGTACAATTACATTAAGCAGAGATGCTTGTACCAGATTGTACCTTACAGCTATCAAAATAAATACAATTAAACCCAATTCAAATAGTTTTGTGACTTAAAATTATTACAAATTATTCCAAAGTGTATATATTTTTACTAGTATGAACAACAGGCACTATTTATACAAAATTGGTAGAAAAAGCACTTCTGCAAAGATGCCGTCATAAGTCGTCCTCAGTTACCTTAATGGTCCTTTATTATAATAACATGGACAGAAATGTCGCTCCCACTCAAAATATTTTTCACAATTTTATTTTTGCAGTAAAGTGACCTGTGCAAGATAAGAGTGATAATTCCCTCTTGGAAAGCAGCGTAACCCAACCCAACAGTGCACAGCAGTTCAAGCAAGACGCTTCTGGACGATTCAGGGCCTTTCTATCTGGAGTTTACATGTTCTCCCTGTGTCCGCGTAGGTTTCCTCCTCTATAACTAAAAACATGTCCAGTAGCATCTCTTCTTTCTCTTACAACTCTCCTTTCCTCGTTAAATAAACGCCTATTAATTAAAAGTAGCTTAGAAGTAAAATTCTGATACTATTGACCTAAACTGTTCACTTGATAAACTCCAGTGCGTTAGTGACATACTTTCAGCATCCCCACGGCTCTCCTCAGATCTGCCAAAGCAAAGTTAGGCAAAACTTGTTAAAAGCTTCTGCAGCGGCTCGCGTTAAGAAAAAAAGAGAATAAAAAAGTTTGCCCAGCACCTAATCGTTTCAACAACAACAAAGCCACATCGAGACAGTCTGCCGAGCCTTTCATTCAGTCCCCCGAACCAAAATGTACTTGTTTTTGGCTTTCATCTGCTTCTCCAAAGAGACACTTAACAGCTGACACGCTCACGACGGCGCTGGCTTTGACGACAGATGCCAGACGCAGACAAAAAAAAAAGGACAAAAATCAAACGTGGAGTTTTGTTTGGAGTTAAATATGTTCTTTGTTTTTTTGGAAGTCATTAAATCGTGTCCTGGAGGTGGTCAGTCAGTCCCGTTTGTTCTTCTCATTATAACCGCCGCAACTTTCGCTGGAATTGATTTGAGTCGTTTTGACTAGATTATTTGCTCATTACTTCGATATTTTACGTTCTTATGTTGGATATTTTCATGAGATTACCTGTAGTTGGGGTTAGAAATTGGACTTAGTAAAAGAGGATCATCTGCAAAGCAACAAAAACCTTAGCAGACAAAAATAAACAAATAAGCAAGTAAAAATAAAATGATAATAGTAAATAAATGAATGAATAAATGAATGAATGAAGCAAAAAAAAAAAAAAATACAATATAATAAGATCAATACAGGTGGTGTCAAACTAGCGGCTTGGGGCCCAAAAGCGCACCTCAAGATAATTTCTTATTATTATTGATTAGGGCCCCTTGATAAAACCACCCACAATGCATTGCAGCCTAGCACTGACGAGATGAGCCACATAGGCCAGAATAGATAACAAGCCTATGGAAATATACATAAATACTTATGTTGCTGAGATGTGACTATAAAACCTACAAAGGAAAGGTTTTATTTCTAAAGCACATTTAGACTGATGCTAGGGGCACTCGATTATGATGAAAATAATAATCATGATTATGTAAATCATAATTGAAATCACGATTATTCAAACAATGTTTCTTTTAGAGAGTGTGCAGAGCATTATTGCTGATTAATAGGCAGAGAGAGAGTGAAGAGATAAAATGAAACAGTGGTAGAGCTCATAGAAATAGTCTGTTGTAAATGTATGGTACAGTTGTAAAGAAATTGTCTGAAACTTTTCCAACCTAAGGAAATGTATATGCGCTTAGGTACACACTACGGTTAATAATCACGATTACTCAATTACACCATTATTGTAAACGATTATGGTAATAATCATAATTGAAATAAACATTTGATTAATTACACACCCCTACAGCAGCAGCCCTGTAGAAGTGATTCGCCTGGTGCTTCAACCTCCAACCACCACCAAGTGTTCCCTAACCTGGATTTATTTATTTATTTATTTGAATGGGACACTGTGTATTAATGAATGGCAATACCCTACATACAACAGAGTTAACTTAATTTCCATCTGTTTTCCCATATGTTGTTGGTGTTGGTGGATGTTACTGGTTTGTCTGGAAACTGGAGGAAACCACCCAGACATGGAGACGAACTTTATCTCATGATCTCTCTGGGTGGAGTTTGCATGTTCTGCCCGTGTTGCAGTGGGTTCTCTCTAGCCTAGTTTCCATAGGCTCGGCCCTAGTCAAAAAATCCTTTTGGATTCCTAAAGGATAATCTTATTGGATTTTGGAACCAAACAGGATTTTAGTCCAATAGGATTTTAGTCCAATAGGATTTTATCCTATAGGATTGGTTCCAAAATCCAATAGAAAGTGTCCTAAAGGAATCCTTTAGGATTTCAGTCCTATTGGATTTTATCTTTTAGGTATGGTTCCAAAATCCAATAGAAAGTGTCCTAAAGGAATCCTATTGGATTTTATCCTATAAGATTGGTTCCAAAATCCAATAAGAATTATCCTTTAGGATATTAGAATCCTTTACAAATAATACATAACACAATGTAAATGTAAAAGAAATGCATTTATTTTCTCAAAAGACACAAGAAATATTTACAAATCATCAGTTGTCCTGTAATGGTGCTAGGAACAGAGAAACATAAAGAGAGAGGAGAAATTAAACACATATGAGACATATCACTATAGAAATTAAGATGCATTAACTTACCTTTGGGCGACAAATTCTGTCTTTTGATCCCTGTTTCCTCAGGTGTGATTAGATTGTAACTGCAGCACAACTAATCCACAGCAGAATCCTCCTTTATGTCCAATCAAGCAGTGTATCAACTGCTGTAACATAAGAACATTATCAGAACAGGAAAACAGAAGCTTATTCTAATAATAAAATCATTTGTGAAAATGTAAAAATAGATTACAAAATAAGAAAGCTCACCTTTGCTGAAGTATTCAACTTAGCACTGTTAGCTAGTTTGTTGTGTTTTGTGTCGCCATGGAGACCGTTGACTTTTGAAATAAAGGCTTTGAAAATGGCTGTTAAGTGATCTTTAAAATTATTCTAACACTGTTGCATTTAATATTTCTTTCTTTAATACTAAAGAAAGTGAAGCTTTTGTTGTTGTTTTTTTTAACAACTGCTTTGTGTAGACAACATAAAATATTTATATAACCCTACATCAATCAACATTTTAAGCATCATAAAAATGTACATACTGTATCTGTGAGATTGTGTGTAAAATACAATGGAATTCAGATTTATTCTTGAGCAATTTGATTCTAACAGATTATTTATTATATCCTATAAGACCAATACAGTAACTACCATATAGATTTTGACTTTGGACTGATAACTGTCCAGTAGGATTTTGACTTTGTCCTATAGGATAAATACAAAAAGAGGATTCTGACATTGACTAATATGATTGTAACATTAATGGTCCTATAGGACAAATCATTGTCCAAAAGGATTCTGACACAGTCCAAAAGGATTCTGATGTAGTCCAATAGGATTCTGACACAGTCCAAAAGGATTCTGATGTAGTCCAATAGGATTCTGACACAGTCCAAAAGGATTCTGATGTAGTCCAATAGGATTCTGACACAGTCCAAAAGGATTCTGATGTAGTCCAGTAGGATTCTGACACAGTCCAAAAGGATTCTGATGTAGTCCAAAAGGACAAATAATTGTCCAATTGGATTCTAAAAAGAATCTTATAAGATTTCTTTTGTCCTAAAGGATTCTTGTAGGATTCTTTTAAGACAGTGTAAAATCCAAAAGGATTTTTTGACTAGGGGGGTCAGGGCTGTACGGAACGGTCCTATGCCTGATCCCTGTGTCACAGCTCCACAGACTTCAAATTATTACACTTTCTTTTTTTGAATCACTCATATTTACATCAGGAAGAAAAAGTATAATTCTTGTACATTTTCTTATTTATTTAAGAAAGTATGTGTTATGTGTGAGTGACATCAACTGTTCATGTAGCAGACCCTCAGGAGCCTGGACCTGCAGTGGAAACGCTCACCATCATTAACATAAGCAGCCCAAACCGCTCCAAAGTGATCTGGTCTGGAGGACACCAGCTAATGGAAACGTGGCTTAAGCTTTGAGTCTTGGTTTAAAACACAGCTGAAGTTCTGTCTGAGAGATACTTTTCTCTCCTTTCACAGCTTCAGAAAACACTGTTCTGAACTTCCCTTTGGTAGATTTTTGGTAGAAGATGCAATATTTTAATCATCAGCATTAGCATATCTGGCAAGAACACACTGATAATCCCCTCATGTGCTGTATTACACATGATATTTTAACCCAAATCACAGTCTTAGCTCTTTTACTGGTGTAGCACCACTGGCCCTGATCAAACTCCTTGTCCTTTTCTTTCACTTGTACAGTTCCATATAGTGTTGTTGTTGGTGGATGCTCGCTGACCGTGCTCTGAAGCCCGCTGCACATGACCTGTACTACGCTGTGCCATGTCTGTTCTAATGAGAGCCGAACACTGTCTGATCTGTGAAGTCACGGCTAATGCTTCACCGAGCTGGGACCGCCGGCTGCGTCCAGATCTGCTAACTGCACTCTTCACTCTGCACAGTCAGGACACTTCACAGCTTTACCAGAACACCGAGGACACGGCCATTGGTTTGGATCTGCTCTGAGCTCGATTATCCTTCAGGTTGTTTTGTGTTGGTTTTTGTTGTTTCCTATTATTTTCTTGCAACACCAATACTCAATATCAGCATACCCTTATGGATGAGGACATTTCAGTTAATATATGTCTTGTTAGATCAGCAGACACAGATGGAAATTTTTGTCAGTGAAGTGGGCTCGATGATAAACATTGAAGAAATGTGTCCAACATGTCCTAAATTGTTTTTCGCCTTAACATTTGCCTGCAATTTTGTATTTATTTGCCTTTATTTAGCAGGAAAGTTACACTGAGATTGTTTTTAGTGGTACAGGAAACCTACACAGGCACAGGCAGAACATAGAAATTATAGGGACGCACTGATCCAACTTTTTTAGATCCAATACTGCTTTTGTGGCTCATCCTCTGATACCTGATATGAATGATAACAGGGGATTACGTTGAACAATCTCGAGCTAAAGACAAAGCTCATTCAATCTTTTCTGACCCTAAACATCCACTGTTCAGTGAGTTTGAGCTGCTTCCTTCAGGCCGAAGGTTCAGATGCCCTGACCTCACTAAAAACAAGTCAGGACACTCATTTGTTGTCGTTGGATTGTTGTTGTTTGCACTGGTTCAAACGGGACATAAGTACAAAGAATGGCTACTATTTGGACAGAAAAAAAAAACAAAGACAGAGAAGAGTTACTGCAACTGCAGTACAAACTTTGGCTGGAACAGAAGTTAAGCTCAATATGTCAGGTAACTAGGCTTTTGTGGACCAGGGCATGACTAGCTACTGTGTTCATCATCAGAGTGTGAAAACTTTTCATGTACAACTTATAAAAGTATTGTGTCACACACATGCTCACTCTGCATTTGTTTCGCAATTTTGTGGCTGCTTGGAATGTGTTTGTGTGAATGTTCTTTCTCATCGGTTGCCCCAAAAAGACTTGAATAGACTCTGCTTCACTCCACCCTATCTGCCCTGACTGGAGTTTGTGTTGGTGTGAAAGACCCTTAAAGGCTGACAGCTCAAATAGATGTATTTAGATGTATAGAGATCAAGGAGCTTATTTGTGCCTCAGGTGATTGGACAGTGAAATAAACTTCCACATTCAAGTTCTTTTTATGTAAATTCTTTATATTTTGATCAGCAGGACTGAGCACATTGATGACAATGAACTAATCTTTTTTAAATGTGTACTTTGTAGATGAAATGGTTTTATTCATGGTTTCTGTTCAAGCATAGTTTTTTCATGTTTTCTAAGCTGCTTGTCATCCTTTTGATGTGGTTTTGTGTTTTGTTGAGTGTATTTTTTACTCACTGAAAACCAGTTTCTTTTCTAGGACTGTAAATCTACTACAACTATATCAATTCAATTAACTCTTTACAAAATGGATAAGAAAATTTCAAACATTAAGGAATGTTTTAGGTCAATATCAGACAGCAAATAATCTCATTGTTGTCCATGAAGGCACAAACATAACATGGGGCTGATATCTGATCCAGCAAAATTTCATGGATCAATCTCTGTATCGGATCAGTGCATCACTATTAAAGACCCGGAGCTTTCAGGAGCTCAAACCTAGGGCCTTCTTGCTATGAGGTCAGAGCGCTAAACTGGTGGTGTACAAGTAGATATTTCAGTCTCAAACTTCCATGTTTACAAGAGATTACCACATCACACATAAGTCAAACTTTCAGTCATTTGTTTGTTGTTCTGTCCCAAACTCCAATGATTTAACCTCAGAATTTTCTCTTAGATAGCTGTCAGTTTCTATGGTAACAGCACATGTGCATTAACTTTGCTGTATTTTAGCGCCGCCCTTTTGTTTGGCCTGCAGAGTCTCCAGTGTGATGGCATTTTGATCTTCTTTTGCACATTTCTCTCATTCCAAACCCACTCCGAGTCTCTGGGAGCTTCTTGGAGCACGAACACAGGCGAGGCGTTAAATATTTCAATAAACAAGTCCACGTTAAATATTTTATTGGCAGAACGATTGATATGAACTGAAACTACTCCATGAAACATTTAAGCCGCTGTGTCCATTTGAAACATACAGATCGCACTCAGCCTCTCTGCTCTGGATAAATACACAGTGAGCTGTCATTATGAAGATACAGAGAGAGATCTTTACATTACACTTACGCACTTTGTCACATGACCTTTAAGTAGAGTTTATGTAGCCTGTGATCACACTGCAATTACCTTTGCCAGCTTTGCGTATTCACAGCCCGGTTTCACGGAACACATATTTTATTTTCCTGCCTCAGTTTATTCCTTTGGTGGATGTAAATATGTGTTTTTATTTATTACTACAATCCTGACAGTCCTAAGCTTACCTTTTTTTTAGCACAAGGACCCAAGGATGGATTCTTGTAGAAAAACTTTTTTTTTTTAATTGAGACACTTGTAGGTCTCATTTGATATTTTTTGTTCTAACAACTACTGACTTCTGTAGTCAGAAGTTGTAAAATTGGCTAAAAGGAATGGAAGGGAAGGGGGTTGAAGCGAGAATAGAACTGGCAGTGAAAGACTCTAGTAAGCCTATGCATGCTTCAGTTTTGCCCTTAACATTTGTACAGCAGGTTGATTCTTTTCACATCCAGGTCCGACATATGATTCCTCTGCCCGATCTGGATGTTCGGGTCTGGGATGGGAGTGATGGTGTCTTTCCAGTCTTCTCCAAAAGCATCTCTGTACGTCAAAAAAGATACATAATCAGTTTGGGTTTTCCGATTTTCTGGCTGCAGCTGAGTGGAGAGGTGATCTCACTTTGAATAGTGCATGATGGAGGAGTAGTCGTACGGAGTGAAGAGGTTGTCTGTGTCAGCCTTCTCAAAGTTCTTGGTGAAATCTGAATCAAAACATTATGTGACATGTTAGATTATGAAGATTGAAGGCGTAGGATAAAAGTCAGCTTTCAGTGAAGGGTTTCAGATTTAAACTGTCAAAATTCCATCAAATGATAGGCTTATAATAAACTAGTTTGACAATCCGACATTTATTCAAGCGATGCCAAAAGACTTTTTATTTGTTTGTTTATAGAGTTTAACCCATTGGAACATCATCTCTGAGTCTGTATTTGGCACAATACAGTTTGTGTTTGCTCTTGTACAGAGGTTTCAGACCGGTCAGATTCCAATAGTTCAGCTGTCATACTTGAAGATTATTCGCCAACTGTTGCCTCCACCAATACAGACTCTTAAAAATATGGAGACTCATAAATTCTATAAAATAAAGTGATTTGCAAGTACTGTATATAGGTCTTAATGTTGCTACAGGGGGTCTTGGGGTCCTGCCCTAGAATTGTATTATTATCATCATTATTTTTAGTAAGTCCTATGCAATGTTCTATATTTTAAGCATTTTATATGTAAGATTTTAAAACACGCCCATAATATTAGGTCCCCAACCCATGTTTTTCAAATTTGAGCTCCGTCCCTGTAAGGAAACCATCTGAGATGAGGCTGTCTCGTGTGAGAAGAGAGAAAATATTGCTGTTGCACGTTGTTGCTATCAGGGAAAACTGAAAAGATGTCACACTGCACCGTACATATTTATTTGTTTATGTTTTTTTTCATTGAATGTTTTGTACTTTTTTCTTTGTCGATATGAGGTGGATTTAGACAAAATAAAAATCAATAAGAAGCCCCAGTTTCATTGAAATTCACTGTAATTAGAAACACCTCTAACAAAAAAGAAAAGGTCAAGCACCGCATGCACCTCAGGAATGAATGAACAGTTCCCTTAAGGTCAGATGCTGACTATAGCTTCAGTTTGTTCCGACATATTGTTTGCTTATTAGAGCTGTTGTACTTACACTTGATGATGTTTTTGCTTACTTAATGTTTAGTTATCACAGTTGTTGTTGTACTTGCAATGGATGATGTTGTCCCAGTTGTTGCTCACTTATTGTTTACTTATTACAGTATTTGGTGATGTACTTACACTTGATGATGTCCCAGTTGTTGCTTACTTAATGTTTAGTTATCACAGTTGTTGTTGTACTTACACTTGATGATGTTGTCCCAGTTTAGGCCCACATTATGTTTACTTATTACAGTATTTGGTGTTGTACTTACACTTGATGATGTTGTCCCAGTTGATTCTCACATATTTGTCGCGGTCGCTGCGGTTTTGTTCGTGGTAGAAGCCCAGAGCGTGCATGACCTCGTGTTGTATGATCCCAAACTGAACACATCCAAACCTCTGCAGAGACACCACCTGTTTGTCCCCAGTGCGGCCCAGCAGAGACGCACACCTGTGTTCAGACATGTTAAGAAGTCAGTAAGATAAGAGCAGGCTTTATATGTTATTATTGTTTTGTTTCCACTTTCTTTCAGTAATTGGCCTTGTCACTGGAGGTCAGACTCCGTATTTGTGGATCTAGCGGTTGGATGTTTCTCATGAAAAACATTTAAAAGCAGGCATTTGTAATTGTGGCTCCAGGGTATGATTTTTTTTGTTATTAACCTTCATTTAACCACGAATATCCCACTGAGATTGGGAGCTGCTGCAGAGATTTGTTCCAACCAATCACACTGCTTCTTATACCTTAATACTCCATTTCTCTCTCATACTTTTAGCTCTATTTAACAGCTTTATTTGAAACATTATTCTTAGTAGATTGTAGTTTTTAGATTAGAGCTGCATGATTTGGGAAAATTTTGGTTAGATTTTTTTTTCTCACCATTATTGCGATGAGGTTTCGATTTGTGATTTGTATTTTAACTAGGGCTGTCAGTTTTATTGCGTTTTTATCGCCTTAACGCAAAACTATTTTAACAGTGATAATTTTTTTTACGCAAATTAATCGCATGTTTATTTTTCACCATTAAAACGCTCCAATGATGTGAGGTTCACAAAAAAACAAGCAGAAAGAGACCTAGACAAGGCTCTGCTGGCCCACTTTTGTAGACTTTGGTAACGTTTCCACTCCGTCCCACGACTGTCTGAGCGTGAGTGTGTTTGTTTACCTCCGCTCTGTCCATGTGCAGCTCAATCAGCTGGTGAGAAGGAGGCTGTTCCTCGAGGCTCCGTACATGTTTCCATCTTCCCGTGTCTTGATAAAGTCACGGTCCGCGGTCACTAAATGCGATGTTTGTCCACTCAGGTTGTTGAAAATATCCAATATCTAGAATAGTCTTTCAAAACTCCGGTAAAAACCTTCGTAGTTCTACTTTTTGCTCTGCTAGTTAGCGGTAAAGCCTTGCTAGTTCTAACTAACACTTCCTTTAAATCCTTCACAATAAAAGCCTCATAATCTCCAGCTGCAGAAAGCGCTTTGTTGTGAAAGAGCAGTGTAATAAATGCTTATAATGAGTGAGACACGTCAATACCACGATTTGGCCTAATGTTATGGGAAAGCCTACAAAACATTATTTTACACTTCAAGAGTGTAACAGATTCTACAAATAAACACATAATAAACAGCAATTATAGCTAAATATATTATTAGAATGTAAAATACATTTAAAAAATATAAACTAAAAACATTTAATTAAATGCGATTAATCGCAAGTTAACTCAAGACAATCATGCAATTAATCGCGATTAAAAATTTTTATCGCTTGACAGCCCTAATTTTAACACTAGAATTCTCTCCAAAGTTCACATTTTAAACCAATGCAGAACAAAACAAGAGAAACATGTTTACGAACTGACAAACTAGTAAACAACACATTATTATTATTATTAATTATTATTTTTTTATGAATAATGGGTGCAATAAATGATGATAATGATACCACAATTTGGCATCATGTTATGGAAAAGCCTACAAAACATTATTTATACTTCATTCTGCAGTTAAAGACATAATAAACAAGAATGAAATATAATATTTTAATGGAATGCAAATTACATTTTAAAAGTATAGAATAAAAACATTTCATTGAATGTGACTAATCATGAGTTAACTTAAGACAATCATGCGATTAATCACAAATAATATTTTTAATCGCTTCACAGTCGTAGTTTGAACAGATTTTGAAGGATTGGCAGTTTTATGCAGACAATCACATGTTTTTGTTTTTTGTGTGTGTGTAGAAAATGATGGCACTTTAAAAATTGCAGCCATTTCCTAATTGTGTCTAATAATATTACAATTTAGTTTAGATTTCCACATTCTACAGCCCTAGTTAAGTCTCACTTTAATCTCTCCATTTCAGTATTTCACAAAGAACTATCATGTAGAGACACAGTTTTGCTAATCACAGCTAGCTTACCCGTATCGCGGCTCCAAACTTAAGTACGCCGTCTCCTTCTGACGTGGGAAAAAACGAATGCACGTCTTGGTTTCAAAGTCTCTCAGAGCTTTCAGAATCTCGCTCTGGTCCGTGGAGTCTGTGTCGGGAGATAAGACCATTTCTCAGTTTCTGAATGTGCTCAGATAAAATAATACTTCATTAAAGGCCTTTTGAAAGTTGCTCACCGTATTTGTCGCTCAGCACATACGGGATCTCCACTTTCCCGTTGGGAGATTTGGGCCAGAGGCAGCTGTATGTGGAGCTGGTGCACTTCATAGCAGAGCGAGTTTTGGGTATTATCAGATCTCCCTCCAAGAAATCTGAAGACGACGCTGTGGGAAAAACAAAATCAAGACTTATCTAAATGTTGAGTCATGCAGTATGTTTTAGACACTATTTTCACTCCTGTTTGAATTGTATGTTTTACGTCTATTTAAGCATCTCAAACCTCAGTGTCAAATAAATGTGAATGAAGTTAAATATTACTTAAAATCTGTCCTTTAAAAGTTTTGAAAATTACCAAGTATTCTAGACTTTTCAGCTCTAAAAAGTGCACAACTTTTACAACTACAGACTTCTTTAATAAGAAGTTTAATCAAGGTCTTTTTTTTATCTATACCAGCCTGTCAACACCTGATCTCATTAGATAGAAGCTAAGCAGGTTGGGACTCGGCAGTACTTGAATGGGAGATGCCAGAAGAGGAGAATTTGTTGTTGTGTCATTACGCAAGACACCCACATTGCCCAGGTTGGGTCTGGTATGTGAAAGAATGGTTGGTGGTGGAAGCAAGTGTAGAGTGAACAGATAATGCAAACTGTGAAGAGTCTTAGAGATAACCACTTGTCATACAGTGAACGCAAGTTAAGTGCGAGATGGGACTCATGTAACTCTTGCAAGACTTGGAAAGTCAGAGAGTCACGCAAGTGTACGGAAAGACACTGAAGAGAGTCTCTTTTTTTCCAAAGGTCGCAGCGTTCTGACGCGACTTTCAAGTCATAATACGAGCGTTCTCGTGGGAATCCAGGTAAATCCATGTGGCTTTGGACAAATACAGACCCCAGTGGTCTGCAGCTGGTGTACAAGGCACTATGCAAGAAACTTGGACATGTCTTGGACTGAAGACGGAACCTTAAACTATTTTTAGTTTGTAATGTGGTTGTGTCTTCGAGCAAATTCCCATCAATTTGCCTCTGGTTTGTGCATGAAATGTTGCGATGTTTCCGAGTGTGAAGTGACTCGTATCTACCAGATCGAATGTAACTCTTACTGTATGGTTAAAGTCAACCCATAGTAAGCAGGACCAATCACAGCATATTGTAATTTTTGAAAAACATGCAGAAAGAGGTCATTTGAGTATGTGTGGTTGAGAAATAATGGATTTAAATTAAAAAAGTGATTTCTTGGCTGTTTCTGCATTGTGACACCTTGACCAATCGTCTTCAAATACTTGCCATGATGATCTGTTTTTTTTTTTTTTTTGGTTTTATCCAGATTGATCATGTGTAAAACTCATTTCAGAATCATACCAGGCTAGATGTGAAAATAGATAATTGTGTGCACCAAAAAACTATTCAAAATTTAAATGCTCCTGTCATTCCACTTGAATCTAAACTATAATTTGAATTGTTGCATTATTTGTTGTTGATAATGTGCTTTGTGAGCTGAAGCTTGCAATTGGAAAGACTCTAATCTAATCACATTATTACGCACAATTAAACATTTATATCACCATTATACTTCCTTTGCCTTCTCTATATCACACAGTGCCTCTTAAATCTTTTGTTTTCAGTTGCGTGGCGTCTGTGCACTCACCATTATTCATGCGCAGTATAGTCCTGGTGATGCCCTCTCTCTCAGGCGTGTCCGTGGAGCGCTCTAAAAACAGTTACAAAGCCCAGGGTGTAGTACGGCTCTCACACGCGGCTGATCCTCGGGCATATGCGCCGTAATAAATTCAACAGCGTCGTAAACAGCTCCGAGCTTTGGCCACTTACCTGTAGAGCTCCCGTGGATCTGTGAGAGAGAGAGAGACACACAGCACAGTCACACAATGCAGAGCTAACATACACTACTGCTGCTGCTGTTGTTGTTGTTGTGCAAGAAAACAAAGCAAGGAGTTAGATATTGAATTGTCTTTTGGCAGTAAAATACAGTCAAAAGAGAATCGTGTCATTTTTAAAAGAAAGAAACAAACAGCATGTTGTAAATATTATCAATGTTTAACCAAGACTTACATAGAGCTCAGGATTGTCAGTAATATTACTTAACCTAATCATAAACCCATGGACATTTTAAAAAGCCTAATGCAGAAAGTAGTATTTGTTCAAATCTATTCCCACACTGGGTATAATATTTCAACATGGCCTGACAGAAATGTGTATCTAAACTACGATGTTACTATCGTTTCTATTCCACGCTGTGAAAAAGTGTCAAGCTATTTTCTTAGTGTCTTAAAGAGGGATTAATGGTGGATGTCACTTTTCACTCTACTGCTTATGTCCCCTGCAGAAATATACACTGTCCATGTAGTTGGCTATAGAAACTTCTTTGACTAAAACAACTAAACGGCATGAGAGCAGCTGTTTTGATCAAGTATGAACCGGTATGATGGACGTCTGGCTGCTAAAGCAGTGTTTTCACTCACCTGAATGTAATATTTCTGAGTTGTAGGGTTGAATTTCATTCACAAATATTGAATTAGCGGCATAACTTTTGTTTTTGCACAGTGATAAACTCTTGTAGTTACCTGCTGGGATGACTTGTTTCCACAGCTTGTATCAATGAGCTGCATCCCTTTCTGCATACCAGGTGCGCACATCGCCCATGTTGCCTCTATGGACAGTTGACAGCATTTTCCGCGGGTTTAACAGCTAAATTTAAATCTGAAGTTACAATAATTGTAAGTTTAGGTCTGGAGCTTGGAGATTGTCACTGGTGGATCTCTATTGTTCATTCTATTTTGAATCAGGAAAGTCACTCTGAGATCAAAATTTCTGTTGCAAAGGGAAGAAGCTTATTGTTCATGTTTTTAGCAGTAACCAGTAAACCTATGTAGCCATGGGGAGAAAACTCCCTCTTGCTAAAAGAGCCAACAACTGTGGTACTCTGTCACCCCTATATTTGTATGTTATGAAGGTTTATTCTTCTACATCAGACAAGTATCAATAAGAGATGGTTTATTACCTGACTAGGTACAATTTCATAAATACTTTAGGAAGACTTGATGAACATCCCTAACCATATTTGTATGTTGTTTGAAATCAAACCTAACTTGATAAAATCTAAAACAAGCAAATGTTTTAATCTTCTAAACAAAACACAAATTAGGATTTAGTAATCATTTATTAGTGTAAAAAGTATGTTTCCTAGGTTTCTACATATGTATGTTAAATATAAGTGTTTTCCCCCATTTTCCCCCATTTCCCCCCATTGCCATTTTACTTATCAGCATGACTCTCTGCTTCTTTCTTAAAATAAATTTTAAATGTTTCCTTACACGTCCGTGATGAGCAGAGCACAGTCCCGGCAGCAGCAGCAGCAGCAGCAGCTGTAGAGCGGTGGCCATCTTGAGGTTCATTATAGAAGTTTGTACCTGGAGTGAAGTTGTCCAGGGTTTATAAACCTGTGTGAGGGTGTGTCTGTGGATTTGGATTAAACCTGTTCAGCACTAACAAAACATGTCAATAATACCCTACCTGTATATTAAGTATATTCTAACTCTTCCTGACTTCACCAGTGTTTGTGTTCAGGGCAGATCCAGTTTAGATCAGACTTTGACCCAGCCCTGGTGCCGTTTGGTCAAACAGAGATAATCTGCAGCTTTAGGATTAGTTGAAGTGTAAAGTTTCTTGTCTGTTCGTTTAGGATCAGATTTCACACGGCCCTGTGCAGCAGCGGGAGTCGGGGCCGCATATTAGGACCTGTCCCAGCACTTTTGTGGAAAAAAAGACACAAACTATAAGCTACAAGACAGAATTTTGTCTCAAGCAGATACAGAAAGAAAGGCTGGACGCAGAAACACAAAAGAACAGGATTTTGATTTATTACTTTGTTCATTCTTGTCTCTTAAACATGCTCTTGAAAACCTTTACGCTGGCATCATGTATTAGAAAGCAACGTGCGTTTCCTGTGTCAAAACGACTCTATGACTAAACTAGCATAGTGCTTTAACATTGCATCATCATTATTGTTTGAAATATGGTTAGTTTAGAGTAGAACTGTAGTTTGAACTATAACACTGGGCTCTGCACTCGGTCCAGCTCTGGTCCTGTCTTGGTCCAGCTCACATTCAGTCAGCTGCTCTTCTGGTGCTGCTGCTGTCAGAGCTCTTGATCCCAGCACACACAAGACTGTGCACTTTAGTGGTTGATTATTTGTGGACAAAAAAAGTTCTGCAGAAGACTCCAGCTCATGGCTATTCAAGTTTATAGATTTTATTGAGGACCGTAGCTTCTGGGCCGGTTCTACAGTAGTTGCACAATATGTCACCGCTTTTGAGAAGAGGTTGTAACACATATTCAGAGATTTGTTTCTATCGTGATAGTAACTAATGATGCCTTCTTTTTTTGCTGCAAATCTGAAGCTGGAATATCTCAGCATTAATCCAGATCTAAACTAGGACAAAATAAGCAGAGTTACATGCATACAATGTAAAAAAGTGTCAATCTTAACCTCTATAATGAGTGAATACATGTTGAAATTGTGCCTATTTTTCTTTATTTTAGTATATTTTAAGATTTGCCAATAGAACAAGAGCAAAGGAGATTGTTTCTAAAATGAAAACTACATTAAAATATACCTCCTGTGTGTCATTGCAAAGGACAGTGTCATTTCTAGTAGAGTTGTGACATTGCAGTTGTTCACTTAAAATTGTGTGCTGATCATAAACACCTGCTGTCAAACCAATCACACTGTTACTTTCCTTTCATTAGCTCTTAGCCCCTCCATTCACACTCCTCTAATTATTTTCCTGCTCTGTTTGAAATGTGTGATGTTTGTGGAATTCAGGGGGTTAACGTCTCTTAAAAAAACATCCAAAATGCACTGTATATATTTGTCTAAGCTTGTTTTGCATTCATGGCAATAATAGAAAATACATGCCACACATGGGTTTATAGGAGTAAGACCTTGCAAACAGAATTATCACTTGTATGTGAGAATCTCTTGGGTTTATCGCGGAGCTGTAACCTTGTACACAACATACATTTCTCTAATTATTTCATCTCCACTGAGAAGAGGAGAAAATCATTTATAATTCTGCTGCAGCTTGTTATATTTTCTCTAAGAATAATAAACACGATTTAAAGCAACATCCAAACAAATGAATGTATCGATTTGAGCCAATGAAACAGTTGGTTATTAAGTCGATGTACTTCAGGCAAAACTACTTTTCCTTTTGTGTTTTTTGCTCCAAAAGTCGTTTTGTTATTTACCTGAATCCACTTTATCGAAAGAGTTCACTGGAACATCGTGAATTTAATTGTTTTCTACAAAAGCATTTGTCTGCACGAAGACAATTTAGAAGGTTTTTTATAGATTTTTAAGATTTATACACATTTTTAGTTAAGTTTATCCATTTTAGTATTTTAGGGACAGTGCATATTAATGGACATCTGTAACAGTTACAGTGTAAATATGCCAGAGTAGAGCAAAAATTATAGTCCCTAGGCAGATACACAAAAAAAGACAACAAAAATAATCAAAGTTAATTGGTCAATTTAAGCATGGCTCTGTCTATTTATTTTTTTTATTTTTCTGTATGAAAACTAATTTGCCTCACGCCACATGATTCTGTGTTGTATTTTGGTTTGAGTTTTTCTGCATTAAACATCTGGAACTTCTCCCGCTGAAAGCATTTGACAAAAGGTGAGAGATTTACTAAAATACTTTGAGCTGATAGGGTTATTTCTCAACCGGAGCTTAACCAATCACAGCAATCATACCGATGTATCTAGTGGGTCAGAACAGCACACGGATAACTCTTTTATCCAAAAAGTAAATACTGCCGACAGAGTCAACAGCAGCAGAAACAATGTACATCCATAAGAGCTGCCATCTTTGTTTTGTTTGTGTCAGGTGGTACTATACTTACTGTCACCATCAACCCGCCCTGTTGCCCTGTGATTGGGCCTTTAAACCAGTTTGACTGCAGACCAATAAGGCTGGTGGGGCTCAAATGGCTGGTCAGTTGCATGAAATCATGATGAAACATGATGAAAAACTTGTAATACATTTTTCTTACATTTATATGAGTAAACTGCAGCACGTGTTTTACATTGATAGTTACATCTTCTGTTTTTTCAGCCCTAATGTTCTCTATCTAACCCTGCTGCCAGTCCATCTGTGTTACTTGTTTTATAGAAAGTCTGTTTGTCCTAATGACTTCTTCTAACCACAAAAATGTGATTGCTTTCACACTTTTACTTTCCTGCAGACATTTCATCTGAGCTCAGTGTTCTGGTTTTAAAAGCTTTTCATGGGCGAAGAGGCAAAAGGCCAGCTCTGCCGCTTGTTACTCCCGCTTTAGACACCGGGTCAAAGGTCGTCTTCCATGGAGCTTTTGCACCAACAATGTGGAAGTAATCATTTTAAGACTAAGGTTTTTTAGCCCGGAGCACAAATATATATCTGCTTTAGTTAGAAGCACTTATGTTTTTTTTTCTTGGATTGAACATGAAACTTTGAATAGAACATGACGTGTTTTGATGACTTCATCTGAAATTAGGTAATTAAGAATACATCTGTTATCATTTATAGAGGGATGATCGGTCGACGTCACTTTCTGCTCTACTGCTCATGCAGAAAGAGACACTGTCTATCTAGTTGGCTAGACAAACTTCTTTGATTAAAACAACAATACGGGATGAGAGCATCTGTTTGGATCAGGTCTGACAGACGTCTGGCTCCTGAAGCTTGAAACAGTGTTTTTCTTGCTGTTTTTTCACTCACCTGAATATAACAATTTAGGGTCGTAAGGTCGAATTTCTTTCACAAATGTTGAATTAGCAGCACAACTTGTTTTCGCACAGCAATAAACTCTTGTAGTTAGCTGACAACAGCACTGGCTCGACTTGTTTCCACGGCTTGTGTCAATGAGTGGCGGCTCTTTCTGCATATCGAGTCCAAATAGAGCTGGGTAATATATCGAATTTTAGATCTTATCGTGAATGTTGTTTTAAAAATATCCAAAAATTGAATATCGAGTATATTGTTTCTAGTATAAATTGCTACAAAAAAGTCCAATTAAGAATAGAAAATTAAGAAAAATTGTACTAGTAACTTTTAACTTGGGTTATAAATGTAATTATTCTGCACTTCTGTGATCCATTTGCAAACATTTCACGTTATTTAACAATAGCTTGCATTAACATGACTTCACGGCATTCTCCAGACCAATATTACTTCACACAGATGTTTGCAGCACAAATGAATCTAGTTGAAAGTCAGTTTTTTTTTACAAAAGCGAATGAGTCTAGTCACTATTGGAAGTTACCAGACTGAAATACATAGTTAGAAATGATCTTTTAGATATTTCATGGTACTGTGCAGTGGTATTAATCAGAAATATTGTGCAGTGTCTATGTTTATGGCATCATTACTTTCTTTTGTCTGAATATCGTTATCGAGATATGCTCAAAAGATATTCATTTTTGTCAATATCGCCCAGCCCTAGGTGCAAACAAAGAATCTCTCTACATCTTCTATGTTTACAGTATCTTTACAGTTCTATGCTTGAAGTGTAAATAGTCTGTATAAAATGTCCACCAGTGACAAAAACCATGACTTGAATTCTCATTATGCATTATATTAGATTGAATAATTTGGATCCATTTCCATTGATCTGCATGAGAAGGCCATCAAGTGAAAACAATGTTTTTAAGGCAGCGTATAATTGAATTAGACAGGCTGGTGCCATCTCGTGTCTCTGCTCACTTTCAGTTCACTCCAGCTTCTGACTCAAGTATCACACAACTGCAGCTGGATCCCCAAAACCAGGAAGTACAATCAGCCAATCAACAAACAGAAATTAAGTAGTTTGTTGACTAAAACAAACTAGGGCTGGGCGATAGTGACAAGAATGGATAACTTGATCATGTTTTGGCATATCTTGATTACAATATTCAGTCGATATTAATTTAAACCAACCGGAAAATGTTCACACGCGTATTTAAATGTATTAGTTGAAGTCTAATTATTGGAAAAATTAGGTTCTACTTGGCTAAAGTAATTTTTGATCAACCTAAGACCAGTGCTATCAATCAAGTCGACTAAAAGGTCTTCCTTTCACAAAATTGTAATGTCCTGACCAAATATTTGACCCAAACTGCCCTCACAAGACACAAACTCAGAGGTTTGCATGCTAAATTACTATTCATCAGGAAAAAAATGCAGATTTTCTTGCAACCAATGTGCTTTCTAGCTAAACTAAACCAAACATTTGACATCAGTTCATAAATGTTCATTACAACTGTTTTCTTGTAGCATGTAAAAAAGAGGAATATTTGTTTTTTTTCCTGTCAAAACTTGAGACGTCATAGTTAAAATCCAAACTGGTAATCACACGTGTCCTTTAACTCCATTAAACATGTTTACAGACTGTCTTTCTACACATTAAGCTTTAAACACTGGTCTCGCTCGCTGACAGTTGTGCTTGGCCGTCTGCGCAGAGATAACAGTTCATTATGCACTTTCTCTCACTGTGTCTGGCTCAAGGGCACGCGGGCACTGTCGTCATGGTTAAGAGGCTGAACTGTGCCAAAGCTGTCCATCTGCTCCACACGCAAACACCCAAGCAACGACCAGCCGCCAGACCACAGACTGCTCAGTACAATCACCGCTCAATCACACTCCACTCAGCACTTTGGCCACGAAACAACATTAATACTGAGTTAAGTCCATAATTATCATCTTATATTCAGCTATTTTTGTTGTAAAAACTTGTTTATCCAGACTAATTTGGAGCATTTTTGCAGCATTAGCATATCAGGCAACATAGCTCTGATTGTTTCTCTTCTGTTATTTCCCTTGAAGTTAGTAATAGTGGAGTTTTTATTGGTTCTGGTGTGTAGGATTCTTGAAAAATGAAAATAATGCAAAAAATAAAAATAAAAGAAAGCATCGTAATTGTCTAGAGCTCAAAAAGTAAAATTTGCACACATATGTTGTAAAGGCCACTGGATAAAGAAAAGATTGCATACACTATAGTTGGCCCAGCTTGATAAACAAGCCTTGGACTAGACCACGACGGTGTTTGCTGTTCACTATGTTTGCTTTGAGATCCAGTATAAACTACTGTAATAAGCACAATTTACATCATCATCATTAAAACTGAGTCTATAATAATGCTGGTTTAATTTAGGTTCAGGTTTTGTGATCTGGTGTTGTTCAAGATGTGGTTTTTGTCCAATCCAACCCGTTAAGTTTCACTATCAGTCTACTTCCAATGCTGCTCTGATCTGCTCTAGTTCTAAGTCTGGTTATTGATTTGTTCTGTTTTATCTAGTTTTATGTGACAAGATTATAGTTTGTATTCATCTCAGTGAAAATAGTAGAGTTTTAGTAAATAGTACAAACTTGAGTTGTTTTTTGATATTGGATGTAAGACACATTGAAGTTCAGTTTCATAGTACGGCCCTCAGACAGACCACAGCTCTCTGATGAATCTGGCCCCTGGTCAATAGAATTGAATAGCCCTACTATATTCCCATTGTTGTTAAATATAGAGGGATTTTCGGTCGACGTCACTTTCCGCCCTACTGCACATTTATGCAGAAAGAGCCGCTCTCCGTCTGGTTAATGTGATTTAGCAGCATAACTTTTGTTTTCACTCAGTGATAAACTCTTGTAGTTAGCTGACAATGGTGCTTTTTCGACTTCTTTCCACTGTTTGTGTCTATGAGTGGCAGCTCTTTCTGCAGGTCGAGTGCATCGCCCGTGTTGATAAACAAAAAATCCCTCTATAAGGTCAATGTGTTATGCACACGCCTTTTTTACGTCAATATTTTACGAAAAGACATTTTTGGTTGAAGCCTTGGTGGCGACATTTTCTTTGGGTTTAACAAGTAAATCATAACCTACTTCAAGTCTCAGCCATAATCTTGTCCATTTCAGGAACTTGAAGCCCAAGCTTACTTGGGCTTCAAGTTCCAAACCCAAAGAAAAAGGTGCCACCAAAATTCATGGTTATTTAATACTTTGGCTTTTTTGTGACTTACTGAAATGACAACGTTCTTGTCATATGTTTTTCGACGTTTTGTTGTAAATCTACGCTTTCTTTGGAAACTGTGCTGGTATTAATAATTATTGGCCAACTTTCTTAAATATTTGTGTTTAATGTGTTTTCACATCACACTGTGTTCTGTGCTAGTAGTCATTTTTTTTGTGAATTCTTATACAGTTTATTAATGCAGTTTAAACTTAATACATGATCAAATTATCAACACAAGGATTACTTTTAAGGTCTTTTGCAACTCCCCCTTTTTAGTCGACTAATATCAGCAAGGCTTGTCTTTAGTCCACCAAGGATTTCTATAGTTCCTGTTCTAATCATAATCTAGACAACACCTGAAGGACGACTGTAGACTTGCCTCTAAACTAACCACATTTAAACTGTAGGGGATAAAAGCTGAATTCTAACCTCTACAAAGCAGCGGCAGAGCTTCCTGGTGTGAGTGTGCGCCCTGACTTTACATTAAAGGAGTGTGAGGCTGGTCCGTGTTGTGTTGCCTTGACCTCTCAGCTCATCAAAGCCAATTACAGAGCGCGCACACCGTGTTTAATCAATCACATTACGACAATAATATTATACCTGATTAAATTTACCGTCAGCATGGCTCTTTACAAGTCTGCTCATTTGTGCCAATTAGAATCTGATGGTGTTCATTCTACTGTATTTGTTTGTATGTTGGGTCGTCAATTAACCACAACAGAGCTTTCATTCTTTCTGCCAATGTCTTGTGATCAGCATTATATTTGTAGCTGACATGTAAAAGCAAAAAAGCAGGTTAACAGTGGCAGAAAAGCAGATAAACAGGAAGATTTTAGCCTCACACTAAATAGCTTGGAAATTGCTAAAAACAGCCACAATACAGATCTTTTTATGTCAGTTTATCTACCAGGACATTGCTGTTATATTTGTGGTTTTGTTTTTAGTTCTGTGTAGCCGTTAGCGACATTAGCTTTGCAGCTCTTAACAGAAGGTTTATAATGGCAGAAGTGTTGCAGGAGGGGAGTGAACTGTAGAGACAAACTAAAGAGAAAATGACACTGGTATAGCTGTTAGATGTTTAACTTTCTCTAAAACCACTGGAATGCACTATAACACTGTCTTTTTATGTATATGTAAAACATGTCTCAGAATATGTCAGGGATATCTGTTTTTTTTTTTATGGTTTTTTCAAAATAACTCTTCAAACCTAAACAAGTCAATGCCAATCAGAGTGGATACAGCATGAAGGTCGTGGATTTGACTCTCGCTTGGCCCAGGCCTTTCTGTGCGGAGTTTTCATGTTAATCCACGTGTCTGAGTGGTTTCCTTCAGGCACTCCAGTTTCCCTACCAATGACATGCAGGTTAGGGAATACTTGGTGTAGGTCAGAGGTTGAGGTGCCCCAGGGCTTCTGCTGTCACTGAGTGAGGAGGTGTTACTATTTGAAGCACTTTGAAAAACATCTGTCCGTGTAAATGTGCTACATAAATAAACTTTTAATGTATTATTTTATTCATATGTATATTCAGTTTAAACAAGTAAATTAACAATCTCCAATGCCCATAAGAATGCTCAGGGGAAAAAAAATAACTATTTGACTTTTTTACTTTAAGTGGAATTAGCGTTGCCGTTCAACTGTGTCTGTAAAATAATTTTACAAATAATAAAATATCTTGACAACAAGTGAAAAACATTTGATATTCTTCTTTTTGTATTTCTGCCACTGTCTGCCATATTGAGAGTTCAAAGTTTTTTTTTTCAACTCGGCAGTTCTGGCGTTAAAACGATTTCCCAGTTTCCCACATGAAGGCTGTTCATTTGCTGTTTCCCACTCGGCAAATGAAGATCCAAAGACTGACACAGCAACTCCTTCACAACACTGAACAGACGACTACCTTTGAAGCTGCTTTAATCCAACACTGCTTTCCTAAAATACAGTAGTCTGACGATTGTAGATAAATCCACTTCCTGGTGCGGTTGAAAGTGAGGAAGCAGAGAATGAGTCATTGGTCTCTCAGCTCGTCTCTCGCTTCTGGCTACGCAAAAATCTTCTGTCATAGCACTTTTTTGTGTGCAGATAATGATCATTGTGAAGCTAAGAACATTAACCAAATGAGAGGAGATTTAAAAAGACATAACAGTCAGGGAATCGTTCAAGTTTAAAAATGCGGGTTTGACTCGAGTCGTTTTAATCACATTTGACTAATATACGGCGTTTCCAGACACTAAAAGTCAGTGTGGGATTTGGTGCATATTTCATTCTTTCCTCAGACAAGCGCCGTTGCAGAAAAACTACTTTTAAAACTCATCATGTTGAATTGTAGCTAGAAGTCTGCTCAATTTATATTCTTTGTGCTAAATGACATTATACTGTATATTCACAATGTCCTTAGAGCTGAGTTAAACCAAAAACAGGTATGTCATAAATTTGATTTCTGTGATGTTTTAGATCATCTTATTCTGCCCGCCCACTTTTCTTGGCAGCACACTGTGGTTTATCTCAGGTTAGTCGAAGTTACAGTACAGACCAAAAGTTTGGACACACCTTCTCATTCAAAGACTTTTATTTTAATTTTCATGTCTATGAACATTGTAGATTCACACTGAAGGCATCTAGACTATGAATTAACACACTTGGAAGTATAGTACAGCCAAAAAGTGTGAAACAACTGAAAATATGTCATATTCTAGGTTCTTTAAAGAAGCCACCTTTTGCTTTGATTACTGCTTTGCACACTCTTGGTATTCTCTTGATGAGCTTCAAGAGGTAGTCACCTGAAATGTTCTTCCAACAGTCTTGAAGGAGTTCCCAGAGATGCTTAGCCTTTGGTAGACCCTTTTACCTTCACACTGCGGTTCAGCTCATCCCAAACCATCTCGATTGGGTTCAGGTCTGGTGACTGTGGAGGCCAGCTCATCTGACGCAGCATCACATCACTCTCCTTCTGGTCATTCATGGTGTTTATATCTTCAGTGTGAATCAACAATGTTCATAATCATGAAAATAAAGGAAACTCTTTGAATGAGAAAGTGTGTCCAAAACTTTTGGTTTGTAGGCTACTCTACATTGGCCACAGTCAAACAGCAAATGTAGTGATGATCACATAGAGCAGGGCTACTCAAATGGCGGTCCAGGGGCCAAATGTGGCCCACTAAGCAGTTTGTTTTGACCCAGCACAGTGAAATATATGGCAATGACCTCACTGCTTGACAAGGCAGGATTTGTTGTTCTGTTTTTCAGAGTCTATGTTCTTGTGACATTTAAACACGTCATTGAGAATAGTTTAGCGTAAACATTAGTCTTTTATAGGTTAAAACATTAAAACTCGTTTATAAAACTATAATACGAAGGTATACAGTTATCGAGCTTCCCTCATCAAGAATTAAAGTAAGTTTGTTAGCTCATTATGTTTGTGACTCTGCTTAAAAACCACAATGTTTTAAATTTACCATTAGCATTGAGACACAAACAGAAAGAGGTGTATTTCGCACAGAAAAGTCTTTCCAACTTCGGCAGCACAATGAACATATTTAATAGAATATTTTGCAATCTACAGTGAGTCGAACGGAAAATAGCTTAACTATTTTACATACGACAACTCTTACAAAGAAAAAAAAACTTTCTTAAAAACTAAATAAAATACTGTACATTTAAATCACTGATATTGTTTTTCAGCCTTGGAAAATAATAGTTCTCTTTTTCAGATCTTCCTTTATGCGATTCTAAAATATACATCTAATCATGCATTCACTTTTAATGTTAGCCTTTGTTAACACGCTCCTCTCGTTTCTTTAAAATATGCCGCTGAAGCCGTATATACCATCACTAATGAGGCTTGGAGAGCGGCGATTTCACATTTGCATCTTTGGGCCGGGATAGTTTTAAAATCACAAATAAGCAGTCTTCATCTAACAAGACTCTGTGGAGGAAGAAAAGCTCTCCCAAACTTTCAATCATTAGCACAAAACTGTTTAGCGCTACTTAGCTTTGTTAGCTTAGTGTTTGTCGAGCTAATTTATGTTCCTGCTGCAATAATAACGAAGTTTAATAGTTAGTGGATCCATGTTTTACTACATTTTATGCACAAGCTTGTGGTGCAAAGTTTTTAACAACTCCAACTTGTAATTACTAATCATATAGGCTACAGGAGAAGACAAATGTTATGGCTGGTCTGGCTGTAGTATTGGTCCTGCAGTCAGTAACAGATTCAAAAGTTGTTAAACCTAATACAAATATAAGTATGAAGAGGAAATTCTTGCATCAGTGTTACGTCCTTCAGTTTGTATGGAGGATCAAACAGAGGCAGAAGGTGTGATAGGGCAGCACAGTTGAGGGAGGGGCAGTTGAGGGAGAGGCTAAACACGCGCTCAGGGACTGACTCCGCCCACAACTGAACCTCAGGCTCACAAAAGTGGTAGATGCCCGGAGGCCTTTTAAGAGACGCGAAGGTGGGTGTGAACAGCCATTGATTGACAGCATCAAATATGAACTGTGAGCTTGGTGAATGATGTGAGTTTTGCGTTGGAGCAGTCCGGGTCCTGACGTGAGGTTTGCAGCTGAGGAAGCTGTACCTCACTAAGTCTAGTGGCTTACTTGTACGTTAAGTATTCTTTAAATTAAATTTGCAAAACATATGAATGAAACCTTCATTGAATCTTCAATTGAAAATGCAGAACTCGACCCTGACATGAGTTGCGAACCTTCGCATCGTTGCCCCTCGCACCACTCGCTCAACAAGCTGAGCCAAATGAAGTGATCACACAGCGAATAACCGCAGCGGTGTCAGAGGGAGGCGTTTATATATCCCACCTGGGCGGCTCATTTGTCACTTCAACTCACTGTGACGTCAGCGTGAACTGAAAATGTGTGACAGTGTTTGCCCAGCGTGGCAGTACAGCTGCGTTTTTTTGCTCACATACCTGCAAAATGAGCGAGTTTGCACAAAAATGTCAGATAATTCATTTTTGATCCCATATACACAGTTTGATAGTGGAAAAAAGTTGATTCTGCGTTTAGTTTTTCTTTAAAGTATTGAGTTAGCGTAGTGTAGTAGCTTAGTTATGTTTGTCTGGTTGAGAATTTCAAAAAACTTTTGATTTTTTGTGTATATTCCCATAAAAAAGCAATAATGACTGCCTTGTGCACCAGAGAATTAATCCTTGTTTGCAGCCGCTATAGCCTCTTGCTGCAGTGAAGTCTGTCCTAACCTGCCTGCGGTAGTAAAAGACCTGCACAGCGCTGCTTCCTGGGAGCATCACTCAGACATCTCTAAAGCCGTTTCCTGCCTGACTTAGAATAATGAGGAGTGGGCGTCCGCTGGCAGGGCTTATCCCACTCTCCCTCCTCCTCCCGCTCTCAAAGCAGAAGAATCATGGATGCTTTACCGTCTCTGGCTCCGGCTCTTAGGCAGAGCTGTGTGCATATGCCCCATGGAGGTGTTATGGATAGGCCGAGCGCCGCTAAAGCTGGCCAGCAGGCAGCTCTTCTCTGCAGCCGTGAGAGGAGCAGGAGCTGGGCTGGCAGGGAGGCTCCGTCTTACACTGCAAAACACTTCTTCTACTTCCACTGCTTAGAAAATCACTGCAAGTTTTCTCTCAAAACACTTGCCAACTTCCTCAGAAAGATTATCAAGAGTCAAATCAGAATAAAATAATAAAACAAATATTTCATGGTAAAGATAGCATGAGTCTTATTTTGAGTATCATAATTGAATCTGATTGTTGTGCTATGATAATAAACCTTTCATAAACAATTTTATAACAGGGATATGAGCAAAAACGTGACTATGCACAGCAATCAAGCTCATATTTAAAAGTTAAGAACCTCTGGCGTATTCTTTTTCCATATCTGCCTATAAAGTACAACAGGACATTCCCACCGATGTATTTGGCACATGTTTGGTTTTCAAAGAATCTTGGGAATTTAACTTCAGTACTGTCCAGGAGCTGATTTACGAGCTCTTATGAGTTCTTTACGTTATTAAGCACGTCTTCACGCCTATGAAAAGCCAAAATGTAAAAGAACCCCAAATTTTGATTGAAGCCTCGTGGCAACTTTGTCTTGGGTGCGCCATGCTGGAGGGCAGAAGTGCGTGTATGCAGCATTACAGGGAGCACAAAACTGACAAATACTCACATATTTTCTTATTTGTTGGTAAAAAAAAGCAATGAATGCTTCTGGTGCATGTTCAGCATGTTTGTCCGTGGAAGTAGGATGTATTTTAGACACACACAAGGCAAGGTATTTAGAAAAGCTAATGAATGCAGCTGAGCTGATCCAGACCCTTCCTCCTGCTATGTTTGCTGATTTAATAAAATGTACAAGTTTGCCTGACATTACTCCTCATGATTTGTACCATTCTGTGGTAAACAGGGTTCTTACACTGGAGCAGATTTAAAAGATTTTCAGCAATTTGTCTGTAGACCATGTGAGGCTAGTGTTAGCCACACATGATGCAGGTTGGTTCAGATATTCATTGCATCTTTGTTTTTCAAATGTCTTTTTTTTCTCTCTCATTAGCATTGACTTACCTTGTTTAAAGTGTAAACGAAAAAGCTCCAGGCTTAAGCTTACAACCTCCTGCCTGTTAGTGCAGCTTGTCACACAAGATACAGCCATTTTACAATTGAAATCAATAAAAGTAACTTGGAAACAGGCAGGTTTTGTCCAAAGTTTCTATAGTTGTAACTCACACAGACAGCGCTTTTGCCTCAATCATGGAGAAGTGGGCTTTCCCTCAGTGAGCTTGACAATACATGCAAAGGGTCAATATTGTAAGTTTTTGACATTCCATTATATCTACGGTTTCTTCTGAGATTGTGTTGATTTCAAATGAACCAGGGTAAAAAGTCAGCATTGAAATTTTTATCTAAACCTTTCCAAAACCTGGTTACATCTGCTGAATTCTTTATCTCCTGCAGAAGCTTCTTTTTGTAGTGCAGGTGAACGTTCCAGAAAGTTCCGTCCTGTGCTCCAACATCAGCCAACCGTAAAGATAGCTGCGCTTTCACTGGAGCCAATCCGGAGAGTTTTGGCGAGCGCCGGCCCTATCGTCCGGGACCGGGACACTGCTCCGGCCAATCCCGGCTTTATCCCTCCCCACAGAAGTCCGATTACTGCTGTTTAGGGAAATCCAAGGGCCACAACATGAGCGCTGCGCCAAGAACCTGCTCTGAATGAACTGTGTCGCATAATCAGACGGTAAACAGGTTCATAAAACATTGTAGTGTCTTGGACGTTATCTTTGCATATTCTGGTGGATGTTTGGTGACGAGGGGAAATAGTTGCAGTCTGCGTTGTTTACTCAAAGTTGTATTTGGATTGATTCATGCATGTTTGAGTCATCTTGTCTTGTCAAATTTTACTGTGAATAGGTGGAGCTTATAATTTTGCAGTTTTAACCAAGAAGCCGATAGAACTGTTTTTATTTCTAAGTGTTAATTGGTATAAAATGAATGAATGAAGTCTACTGAATAAATTGGATTGAAGTGTCTATGGTTTGTGTTTTTTGGGTGGCACTGTCAAGTCATGAAAGTAACTTTTCAAATTCGGTTTACCAAAAGTTTTTAATTTGTGTTTGAAACATGGATTTTAGCATATTTAAATGTCTAAATATCCTTATTAATAATATACATAGTTAGAAAGTTGTTTTGCTCACACACACAATGTTGAAATAATTTGATTATTTTATTAACATTTTGGGTTTAGTTTGTTTGCTTGTTTCTCTCTGAAACTCTGGCAACACTACAACACTGGTCAGGCTTTCTGAAAAAGCAAATAACTGCATTTACCTCACAGACGATAACATTGTGATCACATAAATTGTGATCTGGCTCCAAGAAAATGGTGATATATATATATATTTTTTACCATATCACCCAGGCCTAATGCAGATGTCAATTGTCACTTGAAGGACACTTTGAGGACAAATTATTTCAACCCCTCTGATTTATTACATGGAGATATGAGTTTCTATTACTCAAAGATCTTTACTTTTGATGCTGCAGAACTATAAAATGTGAAACTGTGTGGCTCAAACAGAAAATACACTTTTGTAAACTGGAACAATGATATAGTAACACTGTGAAAGCTCCAAAAAGTGAACTCTGCATAATGTGTGTCGCTTAACATTTGCAAAGGCGAAAGCAGAACTGTCCAAACGCATTCTCCCTGCAGTCGGCGGATTACATTAGTGAGTTTGGGCCTGTGTGTCCTGTTTATCCATGTGACTGAGCAGTGGGCAGCAGTCTGCTCCTATCACTCTGACCTGCTCCTGTACTTGTGTGTGTGTGTATGTGTATGTGTGTGTGGGAGGACACTTCACAAGGCCGTTCAGATTCAGCACCACGGACAGAGGCAGCACCGCACAGCCGCTGTAATGGAAGAGTTCACCGGGTTTGGAGCCACAGCCGTGCTCTGCTGCTCATCTGTTTGTTTGTAATGTTTGGTTTGGTGTACTTTATTTGTAAATTAACCCTTTAGGCATCAGAGTTGTTCATTTGAAATCCAAATACCACAACTATAAACTTGAGAATCCAAAACTAATATATCTCTGTATTTTCCAAGTTACTAAAAACACATTAGAGAAATTGAAAAATTGCTTCTTTGGCTCTTAAATGATAATAATGATAATTGGTTTATTTATATAGCACATTTTCACAGAAATATCTTAGAATTTTGGGTTCTAACACCTGTTGTGTCTATCAATGA